>APFE031722286.1:109288-122652 GCA_000404065.3 Pinus taeda
CAAGGATTTCTTTTGCAGCTCCCAAATCCTTCATTGCAAATGAATTTGCCAATTTTCTTTTGAGCACATTTATTTCCTACATGTTAGATCCTGCAACAAGCATGTCATCTACATACAATAAAAATATAATATAGCTACCATCATTTTTCTTTTTCAAATAAACACAATGATCAAAGTGACATCTAGTATAACCTTGTTCAGACATAAACTTGTTAAATTTTAGATACCACTGCCTTGGAGCCCGTTTTAAGCCATACAAGCTCTTCTTCAACCTGCACACTAGTTTCTCCTTCCCTTTCACTTCATATCCTTGTGGCTACTGCATATATATCTCTTCCTCCAAATCCCCATGGAGAAAGGTTGACTTTACATCTAACTACTCAAGAAGCAAATCTTCAACTACTACTAGACTTAAAATAGTTTTGATTGAAGTCATTTTAACAACAAGAGAAAATATTTCATCAAAATCAATACCTTTCTTCTGTGCAAACCCCTTCACCACAAGTCTAGCTTTGTACCTTTGCTTTCCTCCATCTTCTTCCTTCAGCCTATAAACTCGTTTATTCTTCAATGTAGTTTTTCCTGCAGGCACCCTGACTAAGTCCCAAGTCTGGTTATGCATTAAAGAGTCCATCTCTTCTTCCATGGCTACCTCCCACTTCTTCCTGTTCACAACCTGCGTTGCTTCTTCATAACATTCGGGTTCACTAGAATCAGTTAACAATAAATAATATAATGAAGGAGAGTATCGTTCAGGGTGTACCCTTATCCTGGTAGATCTTCTAACACCACTTTCAAGTGTTTGGTTTGCCTATTGTTGTTGTGGTGGTTGCTGTTGTTGTGGTTGTTGATTATTATTATTTTCAGGCACCTTTACTTTTTCAGTGATTTCATCAAGAACTACGTATTCCTTGTTTTCGTTTTCCTGTTTCTTTTCCTGCAACTGATTCTTATACAAGACCCTTTCATTGAATATTACATATCTGCTCCTAATGATTTTGTGATTTTCGTAATCATATCAACGATAACCAAAATCATTTACACCATATCCAATAAAGGTACATTTCTTTGACTTTGTCTCAAGCTTTGCTCTATTTTCTTTATTAATATGGACAAAGGCCTCACAACCAAAAGGCTTTAAAAAAGAGTAGTTTACCTCTTTACTTGCCCATGCTTCCTCTAGAACGCCACCATCGAAGGAACTTGAAGGCCCTCGGTTAATTAGATAAACAACAGTATCTACAGTATCTACAGCATCTGCCCAAAATTGTAAAGGCAATCCTGCATGCAATCTCATGCACCTTGCACGCTCCATGATTGTTCTGTTCATCCTTTCTGACACACCATTTTCTTGTGGTGTTCTTGGACCTGTCTTCTCTCTACGAATTCCATGCTCTGAACAATACCTATCAAACTCTTTGCTACAATATTCACCTCCATTTTCTGATCTGAGACACTTCAATTTCTTTCCTGTCTCAATCTCAACCAAAGTTTTCCATTTCTTGAAAGTATCAAATACATCAGATTTATTCTTAATACAATAAATCCAAGTTTTTCTAATTGCATCATAAATAAAAGTAACATAATAATGAGAGCCACCGGGAGATGATACCTGAGCAGGTCCCCATACATCTATATGCACAATCTCTAATTTTTCGCTCTTCTTTTCTTTCCCAACTCTAAGAAATCTGACTCTCTTCTTCTTTCCGTAAATGCAATTTTCACAGAAGTCCAAATCAACAATCTTCAAACCCGGCAACAAATTCCTTGAGTGAAGAATCTTCATCCCCTTTTCACTTATGTGTCTGAGCCTATGATGCCATAATGATACATCTACTCCTTTGGAAGTTAAAGCATTAAGAGAGTTAGAAATACCATTGCATAAATACAATGTACCAACCTTTTCGATTTTTTCTATTACCAGGGCTCCTTTGGTTACCTTCCAGGATTTATCTATGAAATTTTTCACACAACCTTCACCGCCTAACTGCCCTGTTGAAATCATATTTTTCTTCAGATCTCGAACATGCCTTACTTCCTTTAGTAGCCATTGGTTTCCATTCTGCTGTTTTATAAGAACCTTACCCATTCCAACAATTTTATAGGGTTTATCATCACCCAAACGGACTTGTCCAAAATCTCCTTGAACATAGTAATGAAAAAATTTCTTATCAGGCGTGGCATGGAATGAGGCCCCTGAATCTACCACCCGGGAATTAGTAATGTTTTCGAAAGAAAGAACCAAAGCATCTTGTAACACCTCACCTATCACATTTGATTCATGATTGTTTTCTTGTTGTGCATCTCCTTCTCTTCCATTCTGAGATCTATAGTCTTTCTTTAGGTTTCCTTTCTTTCCTCATTTCTAGCACACTATCCCCGATCTGGACTTGGATCTACCTTTCCTTGATTTTTTGCAATATCCTGAGCTCCTTCCTCTTTCCATTTTTCTTCCCCTAGACTCTGCACTCAAAGAATTACCCAATGTCTCACCGGAGCTTTTCTGTCGCATTTCCTCGCTAAGGATAGCACCGACAACATCATCAAACTTTGAAGTACTAGATCCAAAAACAGAGTTACTAATGGCCATTACTAAACCATTCCAAATTTCTAACTTGGAATGGAAGTTTACCCCTACAAAACATAACTAACTTGTAACAGTATTAAAATCATTTAAATGGTCTGCAACAGATCCACCTTCAAACACCTTCATAGTAAATAATTGTTTCGTAAGAAATACCTTGTTTGAGGCCGAGGGTTTTTCATATAGTTTCTCTAACGCCTTAATCAAACGCTCTATTATTCTTTCCTTCGAAATGTTGAAGACGAATTATGTTGCGAGGCACAACCATACTATTCCGAGAGCCTTTCTATTGAGAAGGTTCCATTCTTCATCTGTCATACCCGTCGGCATCTTTGTTTTTCTGCTCAATGGTAGGTACAAATCTTTTTGATATAGATAATCTTCCATCTGCATCTTCCACAAGGAGAAGTTTTGGCCATTAAATTTCTGGACCCTAAACTTACCATATTCTGCCATTGCTCCCGCTTGATCGAGGAACCTTTCTTTCCTGCGAGTTTATCAACCAAATAGACCTTCAGCTCTGATACAAGTTGTTCGAAAATTATATATTACAGAGCAATGAAGCACATGTAAAATTGCAGAAATATAAACACAGAAAATGCATAAAACGAGAGAGACACAGATATACGTGGTTCACCCAGTTTGGGCTACGTCCACCCCAAACAGCCAGTCCTTTCTTTCTATTATCCAACAAAATGAAGAGACACAACCTACAGCAGATCCACTATAATATCCTTTGTTTTCTCTCACAGTCTCACCTCTTTATTTCTCAATCAGAGAATACACATCTATTACATAGCCTCAAATACAATGCCCTCATACAAAGAGAGGGGTTTCCTTCTAGAGAAAAAAACCCTAAACTAAACATAAGTTCTACTATCAGATCATCTACCTAATTAATGGCCCAGATTGACTAGAAATTACTATACTTTTACAAGGCAATTATCCATCTGTTTTTAGCTTTGGGGGCGCTGCCCCCGAAACCCCTGTCGGGGGACCACTGGCCCACAGACCCCCAAGCCGGGGGGGATCGCCCCCCCCGAATCCCCGCAAGGGCACAAGTTCCCCTGCAACCCCCCCCCCCCCCCCCTGGCGTGGAGGGGTGTACAAACTTCCTAGTGTATACATCTCGCTGAAACAATGACCTCCAAATAATCATGCTCCACACCCAACAGTTGCATGGAGAAGGTTATAATAAACCAAAAGATAATGGTGGTTATGGGAGAAAGCCTCCACCTCGACCTCCTCCTAAACCTCTATACTCATCACCTTCTTCACCTCCTTCATCTCATAAACCTACTACTCCTCCATCTCCAAAAGGACATGCTAAGTCTCCTTTCACTAAGCTTGATGTCGAGTTTGAATTGTCTATATGTACAATGGGGAAGTAAATGCTGAAAAGTTAGATAATTGGGTTTGTCAAATTGAAGTCTATTTGCAAGATTCAAAACATTGATGATGATGTCAGTAATATCTAGCTTGCTTCTCTTCACTTGGAAAGTGCAACCCTCATCTGGCGGGAGACCAGAACTTAAGAAGATTTGAAGAAAAGTGGTAAAATTATCTCTTGAAGGAATAATTTTATAGTTTCATTAAGAAGACAATTTTATCCATTAGCTCACAAGCAAAAAAATATTATGGATTGGAAAATTTTTAGACAAGCTAAAGGTGAGAGTGTCCAAAGTTGCACACAAGAATTTAGAAGAAGAGCTTTAATCTTGGGTGTTGATTTTTCTTCACAAGATGCTCTCCTTAAATACATAGGTGGATTACACAGTTATTTCAAACATATTGCACTTATGTTTAATTCCACCAATCTAGATGAAGTATGTTTTCAGGCAACTCATTTAGAATCAATAGGAAAGAATGTTCCTCAAGGGACTAGCAAGAAACCTTCTAAATTTGGAGACAAAGGAAAGGGAAAGTTTAAAGGAAAAGGAAAAAATATTACTACTGCCAAAAAAGAGGGAGAGAAGCTTGCCTACAAAAATTGTTCAAAAGAAGGCCATTATAAAGATTGTTGTTGGAAATTACATCAAGAAATGAAACCAACAAAGTTCAATAAGGGGAACAAAATATTGTTGCTACAACTCAACAAGATCTAGGATCTGATTTAGGTGATGAAACCCAAAAGACTTCCATGGGAATGAAAGGTAAAACTTCTAATGCAAGTACTAGTTCTTCTAGCAAGCGTATTGAATCTCAAAATGATAAAGAAAGAAGTGAGATTTTCCATATCAGGGTCATTACAAAACATACAAAGGTTGATACATTATTTGATAATGGATCCCAATTCAATATTACCTCTAAAGCAATTGTCAAGAAACTTAATTTAGAAACTACACCTCATGTTAAACCTTACCCTTTGAATTGAAGTGAGCTTTTCCATATCAGGGTCATTACAAAACACACAAAGGTTAATACATTATTTGATAGTGGATCCCAAGTCAATATTATCTCTAAAGAAATTGTCAAGAAACTTAATTTAGAAACTACACCTCATGATAAATCTTACCCTTTGGATTAGCTATGTGATGCTGCCAAATTACAAGTGACAAGAAAATGTAAACTCAAACTCACCATCACTGCTAATTTTATAGATGAGGTAGAGCTTGATTTTGTGCCACTTTATATTTGCAGGATTGTTTTAGGGAGTCCATAGTTGTAGGCCGAAAAGCTGAAATCTGTCGTCATGAGAAAAAATATCATGTTTTTAAAGATAGAGTTAAGTATATTGTTAGAGCACATAGAAAGAAGATGAAATTATGTCTTGTTAGTGTTGGTCATATGAAAATGCTTGTAAATACTGGAAAGAATTTTGTGTTGTTGATGATTAAAGTTAAAGATACTGTTGAATCTAAAATTTTTCCAAGATGTGATTCTAAACTCAATCATGAATTAGTTGAAGTTGTTAACACTTATAACAAGATGTTTCAGGAACCTGAAGGCTTACCTCCAAAAAGAGGAATTCGGCATGAGATTCACTTGCAGTGGGATGCACTACTTCTAAATACTGACATGTATAGAATGTCAATTTTGTAGAATGCAGAGAATAAGAAGAAAATTCAAGAGCTTCTTGAAAAGGGGGCCATTAGGCCTACCACATCTCCTTGTGGATCTCTTATTGTCTTGGTTCCAAATAAATGCAGGCATGGTGCTTGTGTGTGGATTTATGAGCTTTGAACAAGATCATGGTAAAGAATTCCTATCCTCTTTCATGCATTAATTATTTTCTAGATCAGTTAAAGGAATTTATTTACCTTACTAAGTTGTATTTGAGAAGCGATTATCATCAGATAAGTACTATTGAACATGATATTTGGAAAACTACTTTGAAGACAAAACAAGTTTGTTTGAATGGTTAGTTATGTTGTTTTGGTTTTGCAATGGACCTGCCATATTCATTGGAGTTAGGAATGATGTGTTGCGACCATTCCTTGATTATTTTTACATAGTCTACTTAGATGATATTTTGATTTTCAGTAAGACTCGTGAAGAACATGTGAATCATGTAAAAAAAGTTCAAGATGTCTTGAAAAAGGAAAATTTGTATTTGAAGATGTCTAAATGTGAATTTAGGAAAACATCTTTGATTTATTTCGATCATATTATAGAAGGGTGTGAATTGAATATCCATCCATCAAAAGTTGATGTCATTGTGAATTGGCCTAAACCCAACAATGTAACATAAGTTAGGAGCTTTTTGGGAGCAACCCAATATTGGAGAAATTTTATCACTAACTTCTCACTCATTTCATAAAAAATAAATTCTTTTACAGGTGTAAAACAAGTCTTTTAGTGGGGAGGAAAGAAACAAAAATCCTTTGACACTTTGAAAGACAAAATCAGTACAACACTAGTTCTAGCAGTTTTGATGCAACATGGTAAGCCAATATGTTATCATTCTTAAGCCTTTACCAATTTAGTAATTAAGTATCCAACTTATGAAAAAGAGTTGTATGATTTGGTACAAAGCATGAAGGAATGGAAGCATTATTTGATGGGTAAATTAAAGATTATTCATAATGACCATCAACCTTTATAATATTTATAATCACAAACCAAGCTACAACAAGCTAGATATTTTAGGTGGATGGGATTCTTACAACAATCTCATTTGGTAATCAGGTATAAGAAAGGTATATACAACAAAGTTACAAATATGTTATAAAGGGCTATTATTAATGCATCTATTATTCTTAAGCATAACTCAATCATGCATGAAAGTTATATTGAACAATATGCTCAAGATTAATATTTTAAAGATGTTTATGCAACTTGCAGTCAAGAAAATCATGCTAAAGAGTTGGATTATCATGTTCATAAAAATTATTGTATGATCTTGGAAAGTTATGTGTTCCACATGATGAAATAATAAATGTCATAAGGGAAGCCCACACTTCTGATATTGTTGGCCACTTTGGTGTAGGCAAAACAATTTCTCAAATTCAGAGATATTGTTATTGGCCTTGCATGAATGAAATTGTTTCAAGATATGTGAAAGGATGTTCCATGTGTGCTACTAGCAACCCAAGTAATAGGAAATTGGGTTTGTACACTCCACATCCTATTCCTTTTCGCCCTTGGGAAAGTATTTCTATAGATTTTGTTGGGGGACTACCAATGTCTAGGAAAGGTCATGATTATCTATATGTTGTTGTGGATCATTTAAGAAAGAATTGTGCGTTGATGTCATTTAAGTAACAGGTTACAATTACACAGACTACATAGATGTTCTTCCACAATGTATGGGTTCACTTTAGGTTGCCCAATTGTATTATTTTTTATTGAGATTCTCAATTTGTTGGGAAGCTTTGGTCAAGTTTAATGGAACATATAGACACAAGTTGAAGAAGAGTACCACATTTCATCCACAAACCAACAACCAGGTAGAGGTAGTGAAAAAAACAATAGTGCATCTCCTTCAAGTATATTGTGGTAACCATCCTAAACTTTGGGATGAGGATTTCCATTACATCTAGCATGCCTACAATTGTGCCAAGTATTCATCTACATAAGTATCTCCATTTGAAGCTTGTTTGGTTTTTTTCCCAGAGTTTCCTTTGGATTTTATCTTTGGCAAATATATTTCAGTAGATGGACATAGTGATGTTGACAAAGCCAAGCATTTCATTAAACAAATTCAACTAGTACATCAAAGGGTACAAGAATAGCTAGAGAAAATCAAAGCCAAGTACAAAGCAAGATATGAAAAGGATCAGGTTGGTCATGATTTCAAAGTGGGAGACCAAGTTTGGTTATACATATGCAAGAAAAGAATACAAGGTAAAGGTAAAAATCCCAAGCCAATCAGATATGGTCATTTCAAAATCTTGGAGAAGATTGGTAACAACACTTTCTGATTAGATTTTCAACCTTACATGAAAATTTATTTCATTGCAAATGTTGAAAACTTGAGATTGTATGAGCATCCTACGATTGATGATCAAGAAGAGAATGTTCATATTCCATCTATAAAATATTTTTATCCTGAATATTTAAATGAGTAGTAGGAAAGCTCAATAATTGACAAGAGGAGAATAGAGATTGTGAAAGTGACAGAGTTACACCCTCACTTACTTGAGTAAAAATGGACTTTTGGTGCTCTAAAAGCTTCTAGTGGGGAGGAATGATCTAGGGAATCAAAAATATGCTCAAAAATAAAAGTGAATAAATTCTCCTAAAACTTATTATATATAGTAGATCTCATCATTTTTATTCCAACGATGCTTGAATCACCTCAATCTCACATTGTATGAAGAAGTTACTATGTTTTGAAGTCTTTGACAAGCAATAAAAAAATTGAACTTTTAGGGTTGACTAGGAAATGTATGGATGCCACGTGGCAGTTTATACGATGACGTGGTGTTGGCTTTAGTAGGATAAATAAGTAGTATAGATCTAATTAGGAAATGACACGTGTCATAGTTGTACAGAGGCATATGGTGCATTTTGATTGGTTGGAGGTGATTTGGTTCGAGCCAATCAAAGAGTGACATGTGGCCCAATCACAGGGTGCCATGTGGCACTTCGGATAAGGCTAAATTTTAATTTATACTTCAGGTGAGCCTCTATAGGGTTTAACCCCATGAAATCCATATTCCAAACTACCCACACTACCAATGCGTCACATTAGTTCTTGTTATACCATGCTCGACAAGTTGTATTTAAGGTTGACCGAGGGCGTCGTCGGGGGAGGGTCAGATTAGTCGGGTGCACCCTAGGTCATATTATTGTTTTTGTCACTGTGACGTAAGGTGAATAGGGTGGGGCTTGTGACACCCTACCAATGCCCCAACCCATGGTTCTATTACAATGTGTGACCGCCAGTGGGAGCTACAGGACGGAAAGGTATGTGGCACCCTACACGTGCCCAACCCATAATATTATTAATTGATAGGTGACCAGTAGTGCGGCCAGGAGGCATGTGGTGTGTGGCCCACACACCGTGGCATGGGAGCTTCCCTAGGAGAGGAAAACCATACCATGTGGGTTCATATTGGGGAATATATATTGAGGAAAAAATAACATAATATATTCAGGGATATATAAAGGGTAAAGCATTTTTATATTGGCAGGTATAAAAGATGGAGCTCAAATTAATGAAGAAATATAAAGTGGTATAAAAAATGTTATTGAAAAAATGGACACCTACAATATCTAGTGAAAGTAGGGTTTCTTTAAATTTTGAACGTGGATTGTGTTCATATTGGTAGCGGGTTAAATAATGTGATTTTTAAAGGCATTTTCCAATATGTAGTCAAATTCGGGGTATTTTTAGTATGCCATGAATGCACGCGATATGTTATAGGTTCACTAAGTGAAAACCCCGTGCGCAATGGTCATATTGTTTCCATGTGACCAAACGAGGGTGGAAAAATAGGTGCATCGTTTCAGTTAACTGTTCGATAATTTGCACCAAAATTGGGGGATTTGTTGGTCGAGCATGCCACCTACAATTGTAAAATTTGACCTCACAAGGCCACCAAAGACCAGTTTCGTTGTCATTTTTGTAGGGAGGATGAATTTTCATAATAGTTAGTAGAGAAATGGAGAATGAGGCCTAGCTTGGTCATTTTTTAACCTTTTTGAGCCCAAGAAGAGCCTACGTAGGGGTTTTTGGGTGTTTCGGACACAATGACAGTGTTATTTTTGTAATTTGAACATTCTATGTTGATGTATTTTCAGATTTAGGCATATATTTAAAGGGACACCATTGGAAGCTAGACCCAAAGACATAGCCTACAAGCAATGAACTTTTTCATCAAATTGTTGTGTGGTGATGTTGCATGTTATCTATTTTTAACTGTTAAAATATGCAAAAATTAACTTAGTTTGTGTGCTTTTGCAACATTGTCCCATTTCCCATAAGACATAAACTAACTTGCAAAACTTTATATGACACCTTCAATTTTAACTTCAAATTAGATACACTTGCCTAGCCATGTATTATACCTATATGCCTAGATACATTAAATTTACAAATTTAATCTCCAAGGTAATAATTTTCCATGACTAGCCAAGTTTTATAGCATATGCCGAGATACATGTAAATTACAAATTTCATCTCCATTTTTTTTTTGTTACTATTGTCTGGAACTTATATAGCCATTCTCTCATGTCTATACACCTATTCATTCTAGATGATCTCCTCACTGTATCTCACTTATGTTGTTACATCTCTGCCTAATACCTCTATTTCGATCGTCTTCATTAATCTTTATATATTGTCAAAAATATTAATCGAGCTCTCCTCACTAGATCTCACTTATGTGGTTGTGTCGTCACCTACTACCTCTATTTCTGCTCCTCTTCATTAATCTTTATATATGCTAAAAATACTAAACGAGATTCTATATTTTGGCTTCAATGTCAACATACAATGTACAAACATTTGCAATGAACACCTCCTTCTATAGACCACAATCCATTGGCTCTAATACTAGTATAACAATGTGAAAGAAAAAAAGCATAACATTAGAAATAAGTAAAACACACTGCTAGCTAATAGATCTATTGTTATAAAAACCATGTGATCTAAGAATCTAACAAGTTTGAGTTTTTCAATAAATCAGATTTACCTTAACAAATATGATATTGTATAATCATCATTTGGTCAATCCTTTCCTAAACCACATGCCAGCCATAATTGAATGTTGAGTCAATAAATTCTAATTAGCTAGATGTCTAGATCATAGAATATCAATCACAAAAACACATTCAACAATAGATCATAGAAAATCAATCACAAAAATACATTCAACAAGAGGTCTAGGATTGTATTTTGATGGTTGAGTAAATATATTATTCAAATTCTAATTGGGTAGGTTTCTAGATCATAGAAAATCAGCCACAAAAATGCATTCAATGCGAGGTCTAGAATTATATCTTGGAATAGAAAGAAACAACAAAATGAAATTGAATATAAAACTTGTGTAGTGTTTCAATTGGACTAAAACACATACCCAAAAACATAGAAGAAAAGTAAGAAGTAAAAAGAAGAATAAATTGCTTCGATCCAAATTCAATGCTTTAACCCAAATTCAATGAAAATAAAACAAAATCCAATCTTTCTGTAAAATTAAAACATATTGAAACTTAACATCATTTTGTAAAAGAAAAATTCAATTAAAACAAATAATTTAATATATTTAATATACATAGAAAGTAAAATATTGCTTTGACAAATTTAATACCAATCATAATATAACTAATGTCTTAACTAAAATACTAAAAAACATTTATATAAATTACAAATTATTTACCTCATTTAAGAGTGGAAATTTCCACAATTATTCATATTAGTTGATTTTTAAGATGCAGAAAGTTTCTCTGTCCGCCGTTCTGTTAAACACTTCATCTATTATCAGAAAACATTCGATATAAATAATTGTTATTTAATTACTATCCCATATTGGATAATTGCTGACTAGCTACATGCTTATGGAATATTACCCTTAACTCTTGGTTACAAAATTGATACGCAATGACAGTTGGACACGCTGGGCTTGGGCTTCTTCAAACACCTGAGATAAGTTGTGGCGACGATACCATCATCCTTGTGCTGTTTCTGAGGTTTGGTTTGTATGGAGCGAAGAGAAACAGGATTCCTGCACCATCATGTAATAATCAAAGACGGAGAGGAGATCTGTGAATTGATAAAATAAGAATACCAAATTTCTGCGATATAATAGTCGGCCACTGACATATATAAAAGAGAACCAAGGTTCATTAATATTCCCAATTGTCTGTGTGTAGATTAGAAGTTTGGGAATTTTGGTGAACTTCGCTTCTCTTTTATGTGTCAATAGACTACCGATATACCCACACAAACCTGGGATTCTTATTCCAATAAGAAATCTCATCCTTGCGATGTGATTATTACATGATGGTGCACGAATACTGTTTGTCTTCGTTTCACACATGCCTAACCCTTCACCTCTTGGGCATTCGTTCCGGAACATCCACGAAAAACAAATTAAAACTGCAAAGATCCGAGTAGTTGGTTATCTTCAATTTTGATAATAAAAGAAAAAACGATCCGCTTGAATTTACCACAATTCTTCACCGCATCAAAGCTTTCTGCAGATCTATTAACATGTCAGCCCACTACCCGCTTGAATTCATCACAATTCTTCACCGCATCAAAGCTTTCTGCAGATCACCGCATCAAAGCTTTCTGCAGATCTATTAAGATGACAGCCCACTACACAGGTGGGACTACTGCAAATTGATTCTAAATACTAAACATGACAGCACACTACATAAATGGGACTACTGAAAAATTGATTCTAAATATAAAAGCAATTGATTCTAAATACTAAAATTTTAAAAGCCAAAGTTGATGAACAATTACAACAGAAAATCATTCCATTGAAAAAAACACAATGATGACTATACCCTCAATCTTCTGAATACTAACGGGTCCAGAGTCCATTAGAAATTAATATTTCCCCAAAGATATGAATTGTACGAATTCAAGGGTTCTGAAACAAAACCAGAAATACTCCAAAAACAATACAGTTAGCCATGCAGCCGAACTTTGTCCATGGCAACGGCAGATGGGTACAAGATTTATTGTGCAGAGCAAAGAAAACGCAGCGAGAGTGGAGCAAATCCCGCACCGACAATACAGGGCCGTGTTCATCAGGTATCCTTCCAGATAATAAGGCTAAGGCCGTTTGATTGGGAGATGATTGGTTCTTCGCATGTGTGCAGAATGGCCAAAGTGTGGACACCAATCTCCCGTACAAGATTACTAATTGTCTTAATGGGGTCACCAAATTATGTCAATCGGTTTAGCCAATCATCTTCAAGTTATTCAACGCATATAGATAATTCTAACACTGTAGACTCACCTTTTTATTAGGCCAAATCTTTTTATTAAAGATTACATATTTATCAATTACCTACATAGATAAAGTAACTAGCAATAGTCTGTGGAAGATGTACGTACGTTTAGATAAAATGTAATGGGCAGAAAACATAAATATACCTCGGAAAGGTTAAAAGTTAAAATTAATGGACTATGCGTTTTTTAATCTCAGGCAATTAAATAATGTAAAATACATAAAATGTAATGATTTGTTTACAAAAGTAAAGCTATATATTTTACAAAAGTAAAACTATCTGTTAAAACAATCATGGATATTCCAGTGGATTCGGTTGCATTCGTATCTGAAGTATGGTAGTTTGATGTAACCTTCGTTGATGGATGGTTTATCGTTTAATTATTAAGATTATATTTTATATAGATATTTATTTAATAGATTAATTACAA
>APFE031722286.1:123896-140643 GCA_000404065.3 Pinus taeda
TATTTATAAATAATCTATTTTATAGCATTCTTTAAAAGCTTAAGCCAGATATTATCATAAGGAATACCAAACTATTTTATAAATAACTTTTTTTATAGCATTCGTTGAAAGCTTAAACCAGATATTATCATAAGGAATACCAAACTATTTCCAAAGCTATATTATATGTTAAAGGATTATTAAAAATCCAAAAAGCCGTGTCAAAATAAGAACCATGCCATAAAAACTACAAATTATGTAAACCTTACAATTTTTTATCTATCCCTTATATGACTCTTTTATTATATAGTATTAAAGCTATTCATAAATAGCCGTTTTTATAGCATTCTTTAGATTTATCGCTTTTTGAAAGCTTAAGCCAAATACTATCATAAAAGTTTATGCCAAACTGATTCAAAAACTATATTATGTGTTTAAAAGCCTATTAAACATTCATGAAGTCATGCCAACGTAAGTACCATGCCATAATTGAGGGGTGGATTGCGAAGGTTTCTAATTTGAAGTTCCCGCAACCAATATGATGTTGCTATGCATCATCAGTGTCGTAAGCGGTCGCGATACATTGACATCAAGTTATCCTTCCACCTACTCGATCTCTTGCGACCACTGACAGTCGCATCAGATAGGATGGCACCAGGATGGCTTCATTAAATGACGGAATCGTAGGACTGGATGCAAGCAAAGTTCGACCTGTGGCTTGTTTTTGGTAATGACTTTAATGCAAGTCGTTTGTGGGCATTCTCTTAATCTTACTGTATCCCCAGGGTTCCCACCGAGGAGAGAATATTCTATGATTTTAATTTAAAGGAGTTCCCAATTATCTGGACATAGGGATAGAAAATGCCAAGTGATTCACCCAAAGGCCGACTCAAAACACGAGAAAAAATACTTGCAAAGCCTTGTAACTTTGGTGTTGGCTCACATAAGAGGCTTGGTAGGTAACTCAAGCTGGGTAGGTTACTTCATTGTGGTCTAGATTAATTTGTTTGTTTGGGGATTAGTTTTGATCAAATTATTTGTTAAAATTCAATTTTTATGGAAAGAGGTTAGGGTGGAAAGTATATGTGAGATAAAAATATAAATCTCATAATTTTGGTGAAAGAATTTTTTAGCAAGAACTTGATAACAATATCTCACATGTGAACAAAGAGTGTAGTTTATCTAAGATTAATATTAGCTCCGAGCTACACTCAGCTTTGCTGAAAACAAAAAAATTGATACATAAAATTTGTTAATGAACATAATAATCATAATTGTCTGTTATAATGCTTCAGAAATCAATCACCTACAACTCGTGGAGAACCCTCTTTAGTCACCCCTATTTCCAAAATGTTTCTAATTTCTATTAGGGCATATGTTGTTTTCAACAAAGGGTTTAACGACCTATGAGTTTCAAGAAATATACTGGATTGGAAATTCTTTTTGGACTAGTATTAGTGCACAATAATGGATCAAATGCTAGCGAATGAGAGGATCAGGATCTATATCAGTTAGTATATACGCATAAGAATGTTAGGAAGAAAAGGGAGGTAATGCAATAGATCTTGCAACAAAAGGAAATATTTCATCTCATCATTACATCTTCATTCTAAAAAAGAGGTTTGTAAAGCATTTTTCTATGCATAGACACTATCAAAGGTCCCATGCTTACGTCTAGCACACGACGAATGTCATAGACATTTTAAATTGCATGGATACCATAAGAAAGAATTTTGAGAAAAACAAAAAATAAGGATATAGCACACATCAATGTATGTTGGATTTGGTTTGGTTTGTCATATGTCAAAAGATAATTTTCATGTTTAGAACCAAAAAAATGGTGTAGAGAGAAAAATTGTGAAAGTGAATTTGTTGGAGATATGGTATTTGAATAAAGATTCAATGATTATACTCTTCATCAAACTTTTGTAATTCCAACCAAGTGCCTTGTATTTCTCTCAAAGGTATGCATAGGATTATAGATCAATTTCATTTGGATCATTGATGATCATTATGGGCTTGCTTTTTCCAGTGATCCTACGCTTACACACAAATTACAAGTTGGAAACTTTGAATTATCCCTTTCAAGGTTTAGAAACCCTTTTTGTTTTTTAGAACATGTAATATATACATTGTACTCTAGCTTAAGATTCATAGTAATTTGTATGAGCCATAGACCAAACCTTGACAGAGATTGCAAAGGCACAAATAAGAGAAGAGAATAATTTCAAAATAGCAAATGGAGTAGACTCAATATTCACATTACTCAGTAACTGTTAAATAAGATTGCATAAGAGGCAATATAAATAAATGACTGGAGTGAAACTCTCAACTAAACTAAACTAAACAAAAACTATGACACCTGGATTGACATTTGTGACACCTAGCAGACAAGAACATGTGGTTGGAATGATTTTCTCCAACACTCCCCTTTAATTACAGCCATAAAAATTTAAAATAGGATTCATGTTGGTCTAAGTCTCAACTAGGCTTACAAAAACTTTTACATCAATGTTTGGGCTAGATTTTTTTGTTTTCTTTTCTTCCACATTATATATCCTCTTAATTACGACTTTGCCTTTTTGTTTTAGGTTTCGAATTGTAGTTTCTTCATTTGTTGGTGTAGATCTTCCATTATTTGTTTAGCTTGACCATGCATGTCCTCTAGTTCAAAAATATTCTTGTATGTGGACTACTCCCACATGTCATCTTCAATTATGTACTCTTCATTATTACTATTTTGATCATAAATTTGCTGCAACATAATATGAGAATAAAATTTCATCTCTTCAAGACTCCCATAAATGAAAATGTCATTTTTGTTTTCATCATCTATGTTGTATTTAACATTCATTACTGCAACTTCTATGTAGACTTCAATAAGACATGTTGTTGCAAGCCATGCTTCAAGGAGTTTAATTTTTCTTCAAATTTTGTTGTTTCCTCCTAGTTGCTACTAACATCTACACACTGAAAATCAAGGTTACATTTAAAATCATCTGCAAAAACCACATCAATTATGTTCTTCCTACTCTGTAATGAGATATTTCTCCTCTTTCGTTTTCTTATCTTCCTTTGTCGCTTCCCTCACCAAATAAAATCATATCCATGATATTTTTCTATTCCATCATGTGTAACCACTCATCATTGACTAATTGTTCTTGGTTAGACTTGACATCAACAATTTTAATCCCTGGATCGACCAAATCATTTACTGTGTCAATGTAAGCTTCAATGTCACCAACAAACTATGTTACTAGATTCACTAAATCTTCATCCACTTGTGGTTGTGCACGTTGTGATTCACGAGCATATGTGTTCTCTTTCTCTGCAGTTGGTAATATACCATCATCATTTTCATCCACTTTGAAGTGGGATTCACCAAATTCTTCTTGTTGTAGATCTGCTGCTATAGATCTACCTTCATCTTCAACTTGAATACTCCCCCTTACACCACCACTCCTCTCAAAGGGTATCCCAGGCCTCCTTGGTTGTCTTTGCATCTACAATGAGGGGAAAAGAGTTGTCATCTACACATTCCTTTATGCATTTCAATGTGAATCCATTCTTTTTCCTTTTGGCATCCATCTCTTTCAAATAAATCTTAAATAGCTCTTGTTGTTACTTCAAATTTCTCGGCTTCCTGGATTTTCCCATTTGTTGATCAATGGTTGTATACAACTCAAAAAGCATATCAAACTACAAACATAGCAACTTCTCTGCAACTAAAACTTATGGCTTCTCTACAATGAAAAAATTTGGCTCGCGGTTACACCTTTGGAAACTCTTAAAATAGTTAATTTAAAATAGGGTCGAGCTTCTATGTTGCATAGCTTGAAACAAATTCAACTACCAATTGTGGCTCTCACGGCGTTGACTATGGTTCACCACAATAGTAGCATGCAACAATAATAGTTCAAGAATCCTAAATGCATTTACCTTCAAATATTTATACAAATAAAAAATGGTAAAAAAAGCTCTCATTTTCACATGTGAGAGGGAGTATCTTCAATGACTGCACCACTCGAAATAAACTCAAGGAGTACAATAAACTCCACCACTCACATTTACTATTTCCTTTAAAAGGAAATCACTCATGTATCCCTTTTTTTTTTTCAAAACAAAACTCAAGACATTAATTTTACTTTATAAAATTTCGTTCTCATGAGCACAAATTATATTTTGTTCCCCCTCTTTCAGAGGAAATTTGAATATCCCCTTTTAAAAAATATTTTTAAAAGGAACTTTAATAATATCACGGGCAAAGAAACTTTGAAGTAAAATCAATCTTCGACTTTCATGTGAAGGGAATGAATGATCAACGAAAATCGAATGTCAAGAATGCCTCGAGCCTTTTACCTTTTGTTCGTCATGCGTAGTTTCTTGGATAATGCTAAGTGGTGACTTTAGTGCAGCATTTGCAGTTTTGACTTGTCGTCACACCTTTTGACACACAGTCGTGAAATTTCACCAATAAAGTTTTACTTTGGGAATTTTGTCTCTCTCATTGCACCTTTTCTCTATGCAAGGGTGTGATTAGTCTCCCTATCTATTTCTTTGGGACTCTGATGGTCTTCTTTACAAGTTAAAAAACAAATTGCAACTCACATCTTCTTGCAGCGTGACTACTGTTTCCGCTGGGCCGCCACTTCGCTCTTGTCATTGAGCTGCTATCCACCTTTGTTATTTCTCTATTAACACAAACAAATTTCAAATGTTATTCTCATTGGAATCTTATGTAACATCGTGCCTTGATACCATTATAAAAATTTCAAAGGCCGAAATAAGAGAACAGAATAATTTCAAAATAAAAAATGTAGCAAACTCAATATTCATATCACTAAGTAAGCTATTAAATAACATTACATTGGAGACAACAGTAATAAATGATTAAAGTGAAACTCTCAACTAAACTAAAATGAACTCAAACAGAGTATGACATCTAGATTGACAGTTGTCGCATCTACCATAATAGAACAAGTGGTTGGAATTATTTTCTCCAATAGACTCTGAGGGAGTATGGAAGAGTTATAGATGAGGAGAAAGTTGTTGGGTTACACATTCTGAAGTAATATTATGATTTTCTATCCTAACTACTTCGATTTTTTTTGGGATATATTGTAAATTCCACATGGGACATTTCAACCTTGAAATGTGCCAATTTCCTTTGTAAGTGTGAGTCTTCTACCAATTTTTGGGAATGTTGTAAAGCATTTAGTGTTATAATATTTGCTAGGAAAGATAAGTTAAAAACCTAAGTAGGTGTTGCGAATGGTTATTCAAAACAAATAGTAATGTTTTCAGTTCCCTCTTTGTGTGGTGGTTGATTGGATTATGGGAAACCCACATATGTGAACATTCAACTTTTTGAAACTATCACATTATTTTTTTTGTAAACTCATGCAGAGGATTTTCATTAATAAAAAAGAGTATACATTGAGATCATATTTCTCAATCTCATGAGGCAAGAGAAAATAAAGTAACAAAAAAAAGACTATTACCTAGCTTCGAGAAGGTTTTCAGCTTTCTGTTTCGCTACTCTCACCAATCCATTGAGATGAGGAGTAACTAGGGCTAGTTGAGTCCGAGTAGGCCAATTCCTAGGCTCGGTTCACCATTTCCAACTATGAAGTATTAATGTTTGTTTCTTTTCAATCTACTGAAATTTGGTTCTCTTACTCTTTGGACAAGGCGCTTGAAGATCTGAGGTAGGGGAATAGTCCAAGGAAAGCATGTCATCGTTTGACTCAATATCCTACTGGTGTGAAGAAGAGAAGTCCTCTTACTCTAGAGGGGGTAGGCTGCATGGCTTCCAAGCCTTAGTCTTTTGTTTTATTTTCTCTTGAGCACAATAATTCTGCAAATGTCATGTTTGATAGTAGAGGCAATAACAAAAAGAAGTGTTCTCGTCGTCCAAGAAAACTTCCAAACTATTTATTACTGTGATTATGGTACCATTTATGCTTTAGGAAGGTACCCAACACTATTTCAAAGGGCATATGCTCATTTTGTACTATATCATAGTTGTTGCAATCTTCATTATATGTGTTGAATTAACGGTATGCTTGAGAATGGTTTTTCTAGTTCAAACATTACGGGCCAATTGGGTTTTCAAATTACAAGTTTAAGACTTGAAGCATAAAAAAACATATGCATGATAATTCTCTTACTTCTTTTATTATGAAATTATCTTTCCATCTACATATTCCAAAAATTCATCTAGAGTATTTCCAATTTTCATGTAAAGAGTCACAAGAAATAGATAGTTGTATAAATTTCTGTCACTTACACATGTTGATGGAAATGACATGAAGCAGTTATTTGTTATTGCCTTCTTAAAAATGTATTTTGAAATAAAATTTCAATTAAAATTAATATTGGAATAAGAATTTCTATTGCTGGTGTGCTAACTACTTATCCATCAAAGAAAAATTGGAAGAAGGAAAAATGAAATATCATACTTTACATGTTGAATATCTAATTATGTTCTTTATTATAAATGATAACCATTATAAAAGAGAAATACATGAGCATTGCAGATAAATAGATTTCGAAGGAAAACCTTGAACATGATATTTCCAATGGTAGTTAGTGGGAGACCTATCCATTCATTTAATTTTTGGCTACTTTTGGCATAACATCATAATTTAATAAAGATGACATATGAAATTTTGTTATTACTATTCCACGTCGTGAACAGATTTACCATGGTAAGTAGTATACTACAAAGCGATTTGGTCATGTAAAGTACCCTGAAAGTGTCTGCGATCATACTTTAGATTGTGTAGAATTGCTAGTTTAAGGTGAAGGAAGAGAGTGTTAAGTAAGGAATATTGCGTGTACATATTTTGCGAAGTAGAGCTCTCTACTACATCCATTTTCGAAATTAGTTGTTATGAAATGAATTATAACCTATTAATCTCTTTCTAAGTACGTCAATTTGTAAAGAAACACATTGTAGTATAATACTTCAAATTTAAAAATGGCAGTTGTAGCATACACATCATTACTTGCAGAATCAGTTCAACTATTCTGTCTTTCATGTTAGCAAGGATTAATCAGGACATGTTTCCCCTTATGTATGAATTTTGGATATGTTTTGGACAATTGCAAAATCGATGTGAGTATGAATTATAAATTTTGAAAAAGGAATCAATGCCACTTTCCTCAAAGGGCATTTGATTAACCAAAATAAAAAATAACTCTAATGCATTTACTAAGTAGAAATATTAGCAAAATTAGTTTATTGGTGGATGTGTTGTGAATTTGGTAACAGATTAAAGGTATGAGGTTGATTTGTTGAAATTCCTAAGCAAAGCCATATACTCTAGTCAAGCAATATATCTGGGATTTTCCTTAATTACAAAATTTCTATTTTACAAAAGGCCATGATAGTTGGCATTCTTGAATCGCACAAATTTATATTTTGTAAAAGCCTGTGAGAACTTGGATTTGATGGCTTATAGATATTAGTTGGTGAATGTTCATTGAGAAGGCATTAAAAACACCAAAAGTTGTCACACTTTAGGCAAAGAGGAACCCATGGGGGCTTCACTCAATGAACCTCTAACATATCACGTGTGTTCATGGCATATTAAACAATAACCTTAATTTGACTATATATTGGAAAATACCTCTAAAAATCACATTATTTAACCCCCAACCAATATGAATCCAATACACCTTCCGAATTTAAAAATCCCCTAGTTTCACTAGATATTGTAGGTATCCATTTTTTCATTCACATTTGTTATACCCCTTTATATTTTTTGAATAACTTTGAGATCCATTTATTATACCTACCAATATAAAAATCCTTTACCTTCTATATATCCCCCAATATATTATGTCATTTTCCCCTCAATATATATCCCCCAATATGAAGCCAGGTGGTATTGTATTTGTCTCCCACTTAAGCCCTTGTGGAGGAACCACTAGAAGGTTACCAAACTATAAGCGATTCAGGGAGACTAAAGAAAAGTCATGCTTTTACAATCCTCCTTTTAATATTTACAAAGGAGTTACACAAGGACACAAGGATAGGATGAATGCTAGCATGCAAAAAAGTATAAAGGATAGAACAGAATATCATGAAGGGGTTGGAATTTTGTAAATTATAGGATGACTTTTTATCTACATCCCACAAAGGCATTGTAAGATTTAAACATTTTTTCTCTATATCCCACAAATGCATTGTAAGTGTTAAAGATTGACGAATGTATCAAAGGATTCACATTTGACGCTATATCTTTCTACAATTTTTTGCATATTTTCTTAATAAATCAAATATTTTTTCTTCTCAATATCTATGAACTTCTAGATAACTTTGTTTTCATTATGAAGAAAAAATATGTATACCTACTTTTGTTGTTATCTTTGTAACCATTTTTTAATCTTATGCTACGCAATGAATTAATGCACATGCATGTTATTGTCTCATTTGCTTAAAATATTCTTAGTGAGGTTTTATCTATTAATTCTTTGGGAATTGGTACAACCTCCTAATCTATTTAGTGTAAAATAATGTTCACCTCATAAATTAAGGTTATTTAAAGCTTTATAGTTATTGTTGAACTATGAACTTCAGTGCAAAGCTTGTACAATGTGTCTTCTAACATGCAATTGGATTGAATTGAGTTTTGTCAATATGTTTTTCGTCTTTTTGGTACACATTTATGACTATCACCCTCTTGAGCATGTTTTGTATATCAATTTACTCCTTAGGTGAAAAGGCTTTTAATCTCATTCTGATTGGTTACTGAGATATTCTTCGTATTTAATCTTGGATATTTGTCATCCTTCCAACTTTATATTTCAACAACAAATGATAATGGAGACCAATGAAGAGACCTTATTTTCAAGATTTAGAATAGGGTTCTTTTCTCTAGATTGCAAAGTTTGTTTAGCATTTTTTCATAAGCACCCACAATCACTGAAATATGGGACTGGATTTGAATAAGAGAGTTGCTACTATTTTGATACTAGCCATCGAAGAATTGAAGATATTTGAGGATTACAACATTTATCCCAAGATTTAGCACTAGGGATAAATAAAGCATGATATTTTCCTCCACAAGGTACCTCGACCTTGTTCACTTCTCAAGAAAATATTTACAAAAAACAATAGGTAAAAAAATTATCGAAAGATATCTAATTTTATTTGAGACAATTATCCTTTACCCATTTGCAAGGAAATATTAATATGTGTATTATTAATCTAGCTATTTGTACTATGTGACTATTATTAGACAATAAAGTTATGTAATCTTAATCCGTTAAAGCCATTTGTAGTAATATATAATTAATATAGGACAATAGGATTCATATAAGATACAATATTAGGAAACATTAATTTCGTATGAGATAATAAAATTCATAGAAACTACTTGTGTGAACTAAAATTGATCGACACTAACTGTGTGAGACAATTTTAAAAGTATGAAATGTTTTTTAACAAAATTAAAATTATGATATAGAGGAGAAATTAGTTAAGAGAAGTGTAATGGTAGAGAAGAATATAAAATTTAAATATAACTAACATTAAAATTATGTAAAACATTCGAATATAACAAACACTTATGATAATTTCACTAATGAAAGAAATTTCAGTGATAGAGAAACACTACAAACCAACTACCTTATTGAAATCTAAAATTTAGAAAATAATACACTAGAAAAAACATGTATTGAAGAAATCATTGTAAGAATCTCCTCCCACATCTACCCAAGCAGCTGGCCAGTGAGCTTAAGCATGCAATGAGAAGCGACTATGATATGATTCGACCTCCTAAATCATGTTAAGGAAGTGGAACCCATGGAAACACACCATACAAACATCAATCATCAACGATCGAACCCTGGGGAACCGATCCAATACTTTAGACAACTTCCCTTGGGGTCCCACTGATCTTTTGGACAACTCAAGCATCATTCGCCGCCATCTATAGGTATGAGGGAAACCAAAAACCCAAATTCACTCTCACTGGCTTACCTACCAGTGACCAGAGACAAAACTTGTTTTTCTATGCCAGTGACTCTAAGATTTGAGCCACTTTTTCAAGCTCCGCGGCCCTGGTCACTACCCATAATTGAACCATTTCTTTAAATCCGTAAAATAACATGGTATTGACAGTACTAAATAAAATACTTGTTCAAGACATTGACTAGACCCCTACTAGCCACAACAGGCATTTCGTCAAACATATTGCAAATGTGTAATCTACAGGTGTAATTAACAACTCTGAGCATAGGGGTCGCATACTTAGTTGGGAATCCCTAAGAACCATTGATGCCTCAATACATCGAATTCCATTCCATCAATTAGTCATAGATAGATTGATCATTAAATTATAAGTAAAAACATGATGAGAGCCACACATGGTTGTTGATCTAAAATATGTAAATAACTAGCATAATAGGGACAATTATCTATCAAATCATAGCCATATAAACCACATTTAATCCATCATAATACTGATAGAAATACAAGAAGAAATAACATTTCATTAACTATGAAAAATTCAAACCTAGGATGGGACTTCCACATTCCACCCGATCATAGAATGGTTGAGCTAAATCTCTCTTCAACCATTAACCCCGTGCCATATTCCAAGCATGAATGTGGGATATCATAGAACACATCAATAAAAAACCATCCAGGGCTTCCAGAGGCCATCCACCTCAACCCATCAAACAATGATTCCACCTCACAATAAGACATTAGAAAGCCATCATCAGATCAGTCTATAACGCAGCCATCCAGGGCTCCAAAGTGTTTGTTCCAACCAAGGATCCAAGACTAGTAACTCAAGCCACAACTGTCGTCGTGCTCCATAGTGTTTGTCCAACCAAGGCACCAAGACTAGTAACTCAAACCGCAAAGGGATCCAAAGCATTTTTCCAACCAAGGCTATGGGACTAGTAACTCAACCCAACCTGTTATAGGGCTCTTGATCATTTTTCTGACCAAGGTGTTAGTGTCCATTAGTTCCAATGATCAAATGCACTCTTTCCATGTGATTGATAGGGTCATTAGGTTAAATTTTTATATTTTCAAATAAAATTTCATACATCTTGGTTGTCAAATGAGTCTTGAGTCATGTCCTAGGTGTCTTTACTACTCCCTCCATTTTCAAGCTCATAAAATTTCATCATGGTTATGTCATCATTCCTTGTGATAGGTCATCAAATGAGTGTCTTAGTCATCATTTTTGTCATAAATTCATTCACATGCATACTTAAAGGGTTCGAATTTCCAAATGATGGTTAAGATATGCATTAGCTGTCATCATTTTCTCATGTCATCAAAATCTACATGGGAGTCACATCTTCACCATTGTCACCATCATGGGAGTTAGTAATTAGGGATAAGTTTGTCACAAAAGGTATCAAAGGTACATTTTCCCCACATGGATATGTAAAATTTCCAAACAAAGTAATAAAGTTGTAGTACACTACCTCATCAAGTCACTTTTCAAAGTACATGATAATGTCAAACCATCACCAAAGAAAATAATTGAGTTTCAAGCTATTAAAATACCATCCAAGGATTCAAAAACTTCATTTCATCCTTCAAGAAGTCTTCTCTACTGTTGTGCCTCATCTCAGCCATTAGAGCATCGATATTCGTCATCAAAACTCCTTGCCCATCAATTCGTTATGCTTTTGCTGCCTGAATGTTGTACTTCTAGACATTCACTGTGTTTTTGAGTTTAAAGGCCAAAGCAAGCAATAGACGAGATATTTCTCATTCATGAAGTTTTCAACACTCCTAAAAAAGTAAGTGAAACATTCATCTGCCCTCTCATGTAGTGATTTTCCTTAGAAAATGATGAAATCCCTCTCTTAGGGTTTTATGCTATTAATATTTCATGGTTTTGTTTTTTCCAAGGAGAAAATACTTATGTTTTCTACCTAAAAACCCTTGTATACACTTGATAGACCCTCCCCATCCATTTCCCATACCTTTTTCTTCCCTATCTCATCACGTTTTCCCAAAAAACTAAGCCCACACTGTGTTTCTGGGTTTTCCGTGTGTTTTCCACTTTTTCCCTTCCTTCCCTCTCCCATTCTAAGAATTTTCACTATCCCATTGTCCCCAACATCTATCCCTACCCCCTTTTCACTAGCCCTGTGTCCCTAACATCTATCCCTACCCCCTTAATTTTACCTAGAATTTTCCCCAACTCCTATCCCCTCCATTTCCCTCCCTAAACTAGCTGCTTCATTTTCCTTGTTTTGAAACTCTAAACCACTACCCTTTCCCCTATCAAACTAGGGTTTTCAGTCAAGCAAAACCAATAGCATGGCCGGTGAAAAAAAGAAATACAAAAAATGGAGACAAGTATCAATATATGAGCTAACTCATATGCAAGAGGTCAATGCTTCAAAGTTCATCAAGAGGTGATTTGAAAAAGTAGGCTACCTCGGGTTTTGTGAGAAAGTACAAGAGGTGGGCTACCATTGCGAGCTGACTAGTCTATTTGCCACCAATTTGAAGAAGAACAAGACCACCATATTAGAGATGCACTTCCTAGTCTCACCAGAGGTTATAGCTTCAACCACTAATATCCCCAATCAAGGAGAAATTTGGTTTAAGGGGAGGGATTTATACATTGAAAACTACAAAGTGTTCGTGAAACCAAAATATAAGGAAACCCCATCTCATATCTTTCCTTGTATGAAATTATTGGATAAATATACTCCTTTGATGAAGATGATTATGAAATATTTCACTTGTGAAGGCAGGTTCAACAAGTTATATCAGTATAACATCAGGTTGTTGATGCATTTCACATCCATCAAACAACTAAACCTACCCAATTACTTGTGCAGAAGCCTGGTTAAGATAACTGAGAAAGTGAAAAATAAAGGGAGAGACCATCAGTCAAGCTTGTTTCATCATGCTTTGATCAAATTCATAGTTCTTGATCAGCTCACACATGTTAATATGTCTTGGGAGGCATTTTTGGAGGCAGCAACTCTTTTGCCTATGTCTCCTCAGGCAAAAAGCATCAACACTCCTACATCATCATGGCCACAAAAGCTGAGCCATATAGCATACCCTCAGTGACCAAAAGATAGTCGAGGGTGGAGGTTTCTCAAACCTACAAGAATGGGAAAATATTGGTTTTTTCCCCTGAGATGGCTAAAGACATGCCTACACCTAAACTTCTAATTATGTTACAATCTAGAAGACTACCTAAGGAAGCTACAGTTGAAGAAGTTCAGGGAGAAGCTATGGAGCAACCACTTAGACATGGAAATGATTCACCCATGCAAAATAATGATGAAGAGATTCCCCATGAAGAATAAATAATTGAACATGGAGATAAGTCAACTATAGACATTATCAAGGAGTAACACACATAGATCAAAGAGTTACAAGATGACATTTCTAAAGCCAATTTCATGGTGGCTTTCTTAAAACAAGAGAATAGGCAACTGAAGCTAAGCCTAATGCAGCAAGGTAAATCACATGAAGAGCCTCCATCATCCAACAAGGAAACTAAGGACAAAGTTGAGGTAGTGATTGAGGTAGAACAACAAGATTAATACATACATGTACAACCAAGGAGGCCTACAACTAGAACCATGACTAGGAAGGGGAAACAAGAAGAAAACCCCTCTCCTCCTCAAACCCTAAAAACCTTTTATGACACCATAGTAGCTAAAATTGAAGCGAACAAGGAACATTGGCTTGAGAGAGTGAATGTGAATCTAGAGAAGCTTGTGAGGAAGGCAAACAAAGACACTGCCTTGCAGGAGCATATGGTAAGGCACTATTACATAAGAAACATTGTGTGCAAGATTAGGGTTAAGAACATGAAGAAGAAACTTATGAAGACCCTAAATAAGCTTAGGATGAGAGATAATCTTCATCTCTTGGATGATGCCTCTTTAGTTGTTTGAAGACATTTCAGAAAATGGGAAGGGAGACAAGTTTTCATAAAGTTTAAAAAAAAAATTGAGTTTTTGTATGCACTAGCAAAAGGCATCGCTTTTTCCCAGGAACTCCAAATGACAAAGGGTAAACATGTACATGTATTTTATGGTTATTATATCTCATAAATATACTTTTCGTATCTTTTCAACTCATGGATTTGTAGGAAATGGTCCAAAACCACTAAAATTTCAACTTTCTACCACTATTTTTGGTCATAGGCTACGCTTCTAGAGAAGTTGTGGCAAATTGAGTTTTAAGTGGTCTTGGAGAAGTGTTTTTTCTGATTCAAGATTCAGCGATATAGCGGACATCCAAAACTACCAGTACCAATACCAAAGTCATTCAATCAAACTTCAAAATTTTGCTATGCTTCTGTGCCTACACACAAGGCTTCTGCGAGTTTCACCCTACTTCTGTAGAAGAGGCCCATTTTTTAGTTTCATGGTCGAAATTCAACTTTGGTCGATATAATTAGTGTCAAAATATTTTTAACTAATGTATTTGAATGTTATAATGATGGTTAGAGTGGATATTTTGTAATTAAATGCTTTCAAGTCAAATTCAAATCAGTTTATGTAAAAGAGGAAAGTGGTTCCTAACTACTTATGATGTCGCAGTGACTAGGTAGCAGTAGGAAATCAGTTCCTAGGAAGAAGGATTCGACCCCTCAAAGGGGGAATGTTTATTTTCATCTACATGTAATCAGAATGAACTCATAAAGGGTGTTGGAATCCTGAAGCTCATCTCTTGGACAAGTATACTAGACATTTTTGCATAAATATATGCAGTTGAAGCTATTTTCATGGGATTCTTGTGATGTGGTTTATGGCACCGTGTTTCTTCAGTTTTATTTATACATGTGATGATTAAGTATTTCTAGTATCCATCTATAGTCTCCTAGTGATTATCTCTTAAGTTTTAAATGCTCTATTTTGTTTGGCATTTTCACATAAGTGTTTCTTCTTCTAAGAAAACGAATTCATACTTATATGCTCATTTTTCTTCTTCTTTTTCCCTGACCATACTACAATGAAAAATTTACTTTGTGCCACTAATTTTGTCTACCTCACCCCATCTTATGTCTGCAACTAATCATTTGGGATACTTTACCTAGTTCTCAGACCTAGTGCTTATGTCCAAGAAACCCTAAATCAAACCCTTATGTGCTAAATACCTAGCCTAAAATCCATATATTCTCTTGTCACTTGCATTGGCTATGAGGTTGTTTTAGAGAGATCCCTCTCTGATTTGGTAGGGCTAGCTACCAAGTCCAAAGTTGGTCTGAGGTTACTTCCTCAACTTCCTTTCTCAGCCTTGGGACATTGAGGAGTGCTAACACAAGGCTCTAGGAACTAGTAACTAAACCCAAGCTAAGGAAACATGAGAACCAATAAAAAACAAATAATGAAAGTATACCCAAAATTACCATGGCTATCTAGGAAATGACAAGGATAGGAAATCCATTGTCAATCTCAACCATCCTCCATGCCTATGCCAGATCACAACAAAAAATCCACATGCATATGCCATGCATGCCAAAACTAGTGAAGAAATCATACATGCAACTCGGTACCTGCAAGAAAATATGATGTAGTTATTGATCTTGATGAACTCCTATGCTTTATTTCTCTTCCTTTGCCTTCTTGCTCCAAGAATCCAAGTATGCCACACTCACCAAGAGTGCTCCAAGAAAAATCTAAGTCTCCAAGAGTATGAGAGAGAGAGCTCCAACACTGAACTGAAAAATGGTTACCAGCTGATCCTCATAACCCTTTTATGGATGAGGCCTCTATTTTCTTCATTTTCCATTATTTTCCTTCATTTTCCTCCTCACATGCAACCTGTGACCTTTCACCTCCTTTTTCTCCTAATTTCCATTATTTTCATAAATAAATGTGCCAAAAATGCCATTTTTCCTTTAAAAATCCTTAGCCATTTCCTTAGCCATAAACAATCACAAGTGATCCCCATCACTAGGATTCAGCCCAACATTCAGCTTTCGAATAAGTGTCCCATCATCCGTGGTTATTATTTTCACTTTATTTACTTTTATTACATGGAATTTTCACTAGGGATGTTACAAAACCCACCCCTTGGGGGAACATCATCATCAGTGTTCAAAAACACCTAAAACCACAAAACTGTTATACAAAATTATATTGTTGATGGAGCTTTATAACTTAGCTCAATGTAGTATTATCAATGATAACCACGTTGAAAAGAAAACCAACATAACAACATAATAACATGACATCATAACAACATACTGCATAGTGGAGATTTATAACACAACTTATGGTGGTATTTACATCCATACACATATGTAAATAAACCAACATCATCAAAACATATACCAAAGCATATGCCAAAACACCAAACCAAAACTACTTTGCCTCAACCAGTAAACAAGGAAGGATACATAGCTTGCATGTGATCTTCCATCTCTTATGTAGCTTCATCCGGCCCAAAGTGCTACCAGTACACCTTAACTTGCTCAATTGCTTAGTTCCAGAGCATGAGCACCTATTTCTGCAATATACACTCAATCACATGATCAACATCCTTAACATACTTCTTAAGCAATGTTACACGGAAAAAATCATGGACTTTCATTGTCAAAGGAAATGCAAGTCGGCAGGCTACTAACCCAATCCTCTCAATGATATTGAAGGGTCAACAAAACCGTGGTGCCAACCTAAAACATAATCCAATCCAAAGGGAGCTCTTCTTTGATTTTATGCACAAATACACCTATTCCCCAACCCGGAACTCCTTCAACAAATTGTTTTGAACTACATACCTCTTCCACCTATCCTATGCTAC
>APFE031722302.1:0-10752 GCA_000404065.3 Pinus taeda
CACTCCAAATCTGCTGCTGAAATCTCTTTCTCTTGCTGCTGTTATCTCCTTTGCTCACTGTTGAAAACGCCCTAGCTGAAATCACTGGTCTCTTCCTCTCTTCTCCTTTGCTAAAATTGTCAATCTCCAAGAGAAACGACTTGCTCAATTGTGTGATGAGAGAATGAGGCGAAGATCACTTTTATAAATTGAGAAAGGCATCTAGAAGCAACTAGAAGTCACTTTAGTTGCCCAATAAAAAATTAGAAGATAAAATAATAAAAAAAATACAACAAAAAGTCAAGTTGCAAGAGGAAACTTTGTCGTACGGCCCGCAAACTCGTTTCTGTTCGTACTGGCTACGTTTCCTCCTCAAGAAACGGGCCAGTACAGTCGGAAACGAGTTTCCAGGCCGTACAGTACGAGTTTCCTCATTTCCATTTCGTTTCCGGCTAGAAACGGACCCTTACCCAACGTTTCTTGCAACTTAGCTTTAGACCGTAGTCTTGTGGGATTTCTTTTACTGACCCTTGGGCTTTAGGGATGGTACTACATGGGAAACCCTGATTTTGGTTGCGTGGTCCCGCTCCCTCATACATATATATCACTCCCCTTCCACTCATTATAACCCCATTCATCATTTCTCCTACCTAGGTCCACATTCCTCCAATGGGTCCACATAGGGTTAGCCTTTCGCTCCCCCCTGCCCACACCTTGGGTCAGGCCTGGAATGATGCCCCCAGAGATTGGTGCAGCTAAAAAGAAAAGTAAAAGCATAATTGGTCACATCTAATAGGAAAATGTACCACAGAATGCAAAAGATGGTCGGGACACACACATATAGCATGTGGGCAAAAGCTAATACATGAGCTCTACTCCATCATCATGGCCATCACCGTGGTTCCTATAGGCCCTAGATGAGCCTCCTTTATCATTTAGGAACCCATGATTGTCCCAACCCTTCGTGGGCAATGAACCACCCTTCCTTAAAAGGGGTAGCCACTGCTATATCTCACACATCATACTCTTACCCAGTGATGACAATATTGCCGAGATATCGTCGATATTCGCAAATATCGCGATATTTTCGGGGAGACGAGATATAGCCGAGGAAATATCGCGATATTTTGTCTCCTCGAAAATATTGCGATAGTTCTGGAATATTGGCGATATCTCGGGAAAATATCGTGGTATGATGCAAAATATCGTTGGGCTCAAAAAAAATTTCACCGCCACAACTAGAAAAGGCCGATTGTGTTTTTTTTCATTCATTTGATTTCTGATTGCTGGAGAAGGAAGGGGAGAGCATTCTGCTTGCTGCCAAGGAGGATTTGAGGGTTGAATAGCCATTATCGCCACCAACAATGAATATTTTGTTGATCAAAGATTGAAGAACAGTGAGACAATCTTCATTTCTTCCATTAACCGGTATGTTGAAATAAACCCCTATGTTAATGATTTTTTTGATAGCTTAAAGGTTATTCTTGCTTGCTTATTTGCCTACAAACATTTTGCTTGTTTTTTTTTCCATTTGCTATGATTTTCATGCCCATGAACAAATGCAAGGGTTTTCTCCATATTTGGACAACAAACTCCATTTTTTTTTTAACTTTCAAATGCACCTTCTTATTGTCATTTATGATTTTTCATTGAATTCACATTGCAAATAATGTAGCAAAAAAATAATTTTGTAAAATGAGGTGGTTATTACTTATTAATTTCCAATTTTTTTTTGGTGCCCTAGGTTTGAGTCAGCTCACTACAAAATTCAAATATGCCAAAAGTCTTGGACCCATTTTGGGAGTATGGGGAGCCTGATGGTGGGAGAAATCGGGCATATCTATCATGCAAATTGTGTGGGACCAGGATGACAGGAGGGTTATGCGATTGAAATACCATCCGGCTAGACTCATTAAACATGATGTTGGGATTTGTACAGTTTCTAGTCCGGAGCTTATACAAAAAGTTCTTGAGGCAATTGATGAAAAAAACAAAAAGAAGGAAGAGACAGAAAGAGACAAGGCTGAACGTGTAGGTAGATTTTTCGGGATATCTTCTTCTGATTTCGATGTTGAGAGTAGTGGGAGGGGCTCCACAGCATCACCTGCTACTACTAGTGTGAGGTCATCATTTTTTGTTCCACGAACAAGACATGGAGCACAACCTGGCATAAAATCAATTGTTAAAAAAAAGGAGAAGCAAGAAGCAGGTAGAGTCATGGGGAGGTGTCTTTTCTGGAGCGACTTACCTCTCAGCATCACCAAAACCAATCCATTTTGGCAGCCAATGTGTGATGCGATTGCTGTTGTGGGCCCGAGTACAAAAGTGCTACATATGAGGAGTTGCGGGGACCAATTCTTCAAGCAGAAAAGCAAGACATCAACTCTAGATTGGCAGAGTTGAAAAAAACATGGGAAGTTTCTGGATGCACAATGATGTCAGATGGTTGGACAGATAGGAAGGGTAGGACCCTTCTAAATTTCTTGGTACATTGTCCTAAATGTACCATGTTTATTAAATCAGTGGATACATCAGAACATATCAAAGATGCAACAACGATATGTGAGTTGTTAGATGGGTTCATTCGGGAGATTGGTGTTCAGAATGTGGTGCAAGTCATAACATACAATGCAACTAATTATGTGTCTGCCGACAAGATGCTTATGGAGAGGCATTGCACATTGTTCTGGACTCCGTGTGCAACACATTGTCTCGATTTGTTGCTTGAGGATATGGGGAAACTCTCCTTCATCAAGGAGGTGGTTGATATGGCTAGGAGCGTCCCCAAGTTTATTTATAACCATGTTTTTGTTCTTAGCCTCATGACGAGGTTCACTAGAAAGAAGGAGTTGCGGCGTCCTGCAATCACACGTTTTGCCACAAACTTTATTACTCTTCAGTCTTTGCTTTGATGTCAGTTCGAGTTGAAGAAAATGTTTGTGTCTGATGACTGGTGTAATTGTAGATACAACAGGAGACAGGACGAGAGAGCCATTGCAAAAATGGTGTACTCTGACACGTTTTGGTGTGGAGTAGAAGAAGCATGCTCAGTTAGTGAACCTATAGTAAAGGTTCTCAGATTGGTAGATGGGGAGAAGCCTACAATGGTTAATGGTATGAGCCATGGATAGGGCCAAAAAAGGCCATTCGTTCTTATTAGCCAGACAAAGGGTTCTGCTGGCCTTAATAGGCATGATGCTAATGGGATGTGATGAATAGTCGATGGACAGGAATGCTTCATCGACCCAATTCATGTAGCAACACTCTTCCTCAACCCCAAATTTTCATACAAATGCGCTTTGATTTTGATGCGAAATGATGGAAGGCTCCATTTTGGTATTCAGAGGATGGTACCTGAATCCTGAGCTTCGTAGCAAAATCAATCGCGAGAAACAGTTTTATCGGGATTGTGGTTGGCCTATTGGCTTTGATGATGCTATTAGGAAAGGAACCCCTCATGCCATGTAAGTGACAAGTCATCACTCATTAGAAAATTAGAATTTCCTTACTAATTCTAATTTTTTTAAAATTCAATAGTAACTTTTATTTGAAAGTTTAATTATGTTTTAAGTTTTTGAATTTTTTATTTCTTTATTTTGTTGTAGATATTTGGTGGCGAAGTTATGGTGCAAGGGCACCAAATTTGCAGAAATTGGCCATAAGAATCTTGAGTCAAACTTGTAGCTCTTCAAGGTGTGAGCACAATTGGAGTGTATTTGAGAAAATACACTAAAGAAAGTGCAACATGTATAACTTTGAGCTCCAGGCTTCAGTTGAGCAATTACACTTATTGTAATTTTTAATTTCTAATTTATGACCTTCAAGTGTCAAGAGTCAAGACTCATTAGTTTTTTTGACACTCTTACAGGTTGGAGTTCACACACCTTAATAATTTAGTGTATGTGCATTACAATATCTGACTTCGAGGGAGGCAAATAGAAGCACCAATGGATCCAGATGCCATTTCCTTAGACAATATTGATATATTGTCTCAGTGGAGGGTGGAGTCTGAGGAGCCCATCTTGGAGGAGTCACCTTCATGGTTAGAGCCAGATGATCCATTAGAATAGGGGCAGCAAGAGGAGGAGGACTCGGAGGAGGAGCAGCACTCGGAGGAGGACACTGTGGGAGCATCAACATCAACACCATCTGCTATAGATATAAGAGAGCATAACTCCATACCTAGCACTCATTATTTGACATTAAGTGCAGAGGCAGGGCTAGGGCCTTCTACTACTAGGGGCAGGCCTAGCAAACGACCCATCATGTTTTCCTATAAAAGGGGGAGAGGGCAGTGATTTCAGATAGATAGCTGCTAGTTTTATTTGTTTGCTACATATAACTCATGATGATGAGATACTTTTATATATGTGATGTTATTTTGTATTGGTTCTCCACATTTGAGTCCTTGATTGGACAATTATCAGGGATCAACATGATTTGGTATCGCCTTTGATGTATCATTTCTATTTGACATCATATATATCACTGCTTTCTTCATATTTATGTGCCAATATGTTTATTTCATGTTGTTATTGCTTTATATGTTTAAAAATCTGAAAATAATGAATATATTATGCATTTATTTATGCTTGCTGATATTTTCACCAATATTGCTGATAAGATGTTTTTTGGACCCTCACCGATATTTTGCCGATATCGATATTTTCAGCATTTCTCTTACCCCTTGAGCCCCGAGCATTCAATTAAAGAAAAATCATAAAAGACAATAGACATATAAAGAAGGGTGGAAAACTATAACCTAGGGCACCTCTTGTACCACGATTGCTCCCTCCTATACATTATATACCCAAGTGTGGGCTTACCTTTTATTAGCTTACCCTTGTACCCCAATATGTGGCCCAGGGCTGCCCCTTTCATCCCCTACTCCATTCATCTTGTTATCACATACTGCCACCTTTTGAAGGGTGTACTTTAGACATACTATCCCCTTTAGAAGTAGAAACCACCTACTAAGATACTTGGTTAACCCCATTTAGAGCTTGGATACATTAGCACATGCCAAAGCCCATTATGGAAGGGCAGACCATTATGAAGTCCCCACCTGTGTAAGCCTATACTTTGATGACGAATTTCATCCTAGGAGGTTTTTTAACCTCATTGATTACCTCTGTTTTTCGACACGGTTAATCGGAAGAGTTTTTTTCCTCTAGCTTAAACCCCAAAGCTAGGGTGAAATTTATTGTCAGATTATTAGGTGAGTCCTAGTATTTTAGTCGAGTCTGATGTAAAAGTGGTTTGGGAATAATTTTAACAAATCACTTGGTTTACTAGATCATATTGTGTTGCAAATTGGGTTATGTGTCTTGAGGGTCTAAGACAAATGTGTATTTCTTCTTTGAGTCTTGTAAATGAAAAATCCTATGTATTAGAGGGTTGGAAAAATAATTAATCCCCTCGTGTAAATTAATTATTTTTTTTGGCAAAATTATTCTACAACCCAGAATGGATGAGATATGTAACACAATATAACAGTACCATGGCATAGGCTGGTGAAAAAGTAAAATAAAATAATAAATAATAGTTGAGACAATATCTTAATTGCAAAGAAGAAGTGCACTTTACAACCTGATATGGTTGAGATATGTAAATTAAAGTGATCCTAATAACTAGAACAAAAGAAAATTTGATCTTCGTAATTTAGAAGTGAAAAAAACTGACCATAATAATAAAAAAGAATACCAAAAAGACACGACTTAAAATAAACTAGCAGAGATCTATGTTATGCTTGATCCTTTAAGCGCATGAAAATTTACTATTCCATTTAGTTTTGATCCTTCTCGGTATTTAATATATCTGGGTTAAGATCAGTGTTGCACTTATCATGATAATATCGCCAAAACCAACCTAGGCGATAATACCAACAATAATTACTGTGATAATTTGCACTTTTGAGATTATCACAATAATTTCAAATTTTCGTGATAATTTAGGTAATTATCGCGACAATTTCAAAATCATCACAATGTCTCTGTGAATTTCAACTTATTATCATATTTTTTTTCTTTTAACCCTAATTTTTTAAAAGTGAGTCAGGGGATTGAGCTGTGAGGATATACTGACAATTTCCATCAAGCAAACAGGGGGAAATCTATTGTTTTCATTTTACTTTATCTTTCATTTTTATTCTTTTACTTAAATTTTTAATATTACCATTAAATGACTCACTATGTTTGAGAGTAGTTCTGACCTCATTGGATTTCGTTTGGAGAAAGTAGAATTTTAGATACCACTCAAAATGCATCAGACTTAACTGTTTTTAGGATTTCAGGATTGACGGGATTGCAATGTTATTATGTTTCTACTAGATTTTGTGATGTATGGGGTTATGGAACTAACATTTAATCAAGATCACCAAACCTGCTATGTACCTCGATGTTTGGTGGCATTCACTGTTGAGCTACTCCTTCATGACACTAATAAAAATGTACACTTCACTCGAGCAAAATCATTGATAGGATGTTAAGCTTTTTCTATCTTATTTTAATGCTTAAGAGGGTGATATTGTTGAAGAGGACCCTGATATAGGCAATGACTTTGATGTTATGTAGCTATTTGTTGTAGAATGATTTTCTTTGGATTTCGGAGGCCATTTAGAGCTTCTCTATTGATCTGTTTTGATTTAGGGATGGATTGCACTCAGTGATATTTTGGTTATATGCACCCTTGCAATGTACATGAGAAATTTTGCATATTTTTGTATAATAACTTGGATTGATATGGATGCACATGAATTATATATTTTTTTCAAAATTTGAATATCTTATGTATTTTTTGGTTGACCAATCTTTTGGTCCAATCTATTATTGCTACTGTCCTCTATGCTGCAAATAATTTCTTCAACAGATATAGATTTGGGGGCAATGGAAAATTTAATCATTTTTTAAGCACCTCTTGTTCAGCACTATCCAGTGGATGGTTGGAAAGGTGAATGCTACAAGCAGACCAGTGGAGTAGCAATGGGATCCCCACTTTCTCCAGTGGTGGCAAACATTTACATGGAAAAATTCAAAAGTATAGCTCTTAACACCTACCATCTGAAACCTAAAATTTGGAAAAGATGCGTTGGTGACACCATTGTCATCTGATAATATGGTAAAGAAGAGCTCTCAAAATTCTTGCAACATCTTAACAACATCTCCACTGATAACCAATTCACTATGGAAACTGAAGAGGATGATTGCATACCCTTCCTAAATATTCTATAATAAGGAAACCTGATGGACATCATCTAGACCATAAAGTCTACCGAAAGTAGTCCCACACAAAAAATTACCTTCATGCTGACTCCCACCGCTTTCCTACACAAAAGATTGGGGTCATCGAAACCCTAGCCACTAGAGATTCAGAATATCTGGGGAAGACCATAAAGAAAATGACGATAAAGATATATTGAATGCCCTTCAAAAAGCTATCGATAGACATGATAGTGAAAACTCTAAAATACAAGACTTAGGGAAAACAACCTACCTACCTTACCTTAAAGGAACCATTGATAAGATTGCCAAGGTTCTGAAACAGAAAGACATCATAACATCTTTCAAACCTCTCACCACTATTAGACAAAAGATGAAATCAGTCAAAGACAATATAGACCAATTCCAGTATAAAGGTATTTATAAAGTCAACTGCTCCTGTGGCAAATGTTATATTGGTGAAACCGGATGATCCCTACAGGTCAAAATTAAGGAACAAGTTGCAGGTATAAATGAATGAACAAGAAATTCAGCACTTGTAGAACATGCCAAGATTACAAAACATCATATCTTCTAGAAGAAACTAAGATCATCGCTGAGGAAAATCATTATTTCAAACGCCGAGTCAGGGAAGCACTTGAAATCAAGAAAAACCCAAACAACATTAATAGAGACACTGGCCTAGAAATTAACTGTAATTGGCTCCCCTTGCTTACCAATAATCTATAAATGATGATTTCATATGGTCTATCTTGTATCCCCTGTCTCCCTCCCTTCCTAGCCTTTGGTCCTCCTTTCTGTCTTCTGCCCCTATCCCCCCTTTCATTCCTTTCCTTAACCATCCTTACCTTTTCTTTCCCTAACCTTACCCCTCATTCAACTTTCCCGCTCTCTCCTCTCCTTCCCTCTTTCTCTTGTGCCCTAGCTGCTTTTGCCATGCCTCTTACTTAGGTCATTTCCCATTTACACTCACTAACTTAATATAAACCTTATATATATATATATTATATACAATAATATCTTACATTAAATCTAACTTTCTTCTTCCTTAGAAAAAACTGTGACTTTCTATAGATAATGAAACATTACATTCTGCTGATGCATCCTAGTGCATTATGATAGTCTTGGCTGTCAACAGAAATGATGAGATCAGGCAACAGTTTGCCCAAGATCAAAATATACATGATCTGAAAACTTCATGAATAAATAGCGTATAACTTAAACAGCTTTATATCTAGCTGTACATTTATATCTGTCATCCATAATCGTGATCAAAATAACAAGAAACAAAAAAATAATAATTGATCATTCAGTTACTGAGGCTGGTGAATGCGTTCATTGAATCGCCAGTGGTAGTATACCTGTGAATCATCCCCTATTTGTTCAATTATTTTCTGTTCTCCAAAATTCTGTGAAGCACCCTCCTTAGAGAGTGTGTCTGCTCCTGTATTGCGTTCTCTGTATATGTGGCAACATGAAACATAGTCAAAAACATGTTTTATGTGGAGTCTCTCTTCAAGAATAGGCAGCAGTGTGAGAATGTGACATCCCTGAACCTCATTGAACCAATTTACAACAATCATGGAGTCTCCAAAAATCTGCAATGACCAGCATTGTTTTTCCGTGGCCAATAAAAGAAGACATTTTAGTGCAAGCATCCGTATAATTGTTTGATCCTCTTCCCAGACCAATCTGATGTTTGAAAGAATGATTTTCCTGTAGGAAACAAATTGCCCCTTCCCCACAAACACCATTTGCAAGGGATGCCCCATCAAAGTACACCCAAGGGAGAGAAATACTGATTTCTTCAATAGTGACATTCCGAGGAGCATGAACAAAATCCACTGAGGGAAGGAGTGAGTATATTACTAGAACTTGTGCAACCACTTTATCAGGAGAGGAAAGTTGATTTTGGAAAATGGATTTATTTCTTGCAATCCACACTCCCCAAGAAATGAGTGGGGGAATGTTCCTGAAATGTTTCACATTTATTTGTTCCCACCAGTGTTTCCATGTTTCAGAGAATCTGACTTATGTAGTGACATATTTATATGATATTAATTTTATATATCTCCATATATATTTATTTATTACCATTCTAATCTTATAATATAATATTTAATAATATATATCCATTTATTATAGTATTTAATTATAGATATCATTTTAGAGGGGCTTAAATTATAATTAATACTTTAATTCATTAATTATAATCCAAACCTTCATATTAATACATATATCATTACTACATTAATTTAATTTACCCTTAACATTAACTTTAACCTTCATTAATTTAATAATCATATCACCTCATTCAAATATTTAGTCGGCCATAGACTTTCCTCACTGTGATATTCGTGATGACCTATCTTCTATTAATACTCTTAACCCCTACTCTTCATCATTCTAAAGTCTTGACAATGGACCTTGTCGGTGGCTCTGAAACGTCGACAATAAAGATGACATCTGTGGATCTTCCTTTATTAATAAATAACTCCAACCATAGAAGCTTGAGAACTACATTTATTTTTGTTTTGATATGATTTTGTATCATTCTTTTAGATCTTATGTGTCAGGACAAACATCATATTTCAATATCAATATCTGATGTATCACTTGACGTCCTATACATCTTATATATTGATTTGATTTTCATATTTAGTAGCAATGTGTTTGTTTGATGTTGGTGTTGTTTTAAAAATTAAAAAATTGAAAAAAATGATTATTTTTGTATTTTTCCAAGTTTCCTAATAATTTCCGATATTTTCCCTGACATTGCTGATAATTTAAATTTTGGACCCCCAGCGATAAATTGCTGGTAATGATAAATTGTAACATTGGTTAAAATGGATCTACGCTGGTGCATAATATTTGATGAAGACTTTTATATCAAATATAATTAGAGGAACCTGAATGTTTGTTCCATTAAGAATTGTAAAGGTGAGTTGGTGTACTTATTTCTTTTGTCAATGTTCATAGTTTTTGTTAGTCTTCGGACTGTTCCATCACACTGAAGCTTCATATGTATTCAATTATTTCTGGAAGAAGGTTTAAAATTTGAAACTTTATCTTGACAGTGTTACCAAGTATTCTGCCTTATTATGTGAATAATATGTTCTACGATTAATTTCAAAAACATTCTCATGACAGAGCAAGTCGTATTGTGCAGGAAAATGATTTAGCTGAATTGGAAAGAACAGTACAGCCAACTTGGTCAGGGTTAGTTGAGCCTTTAGAGAAAATCGTGGATCGTCTCTCCGTTGTATGGAAAGTTGTAAACCATCTTAAATCTGTCAAAGATTCTGAAGATCTTCGTTCAGCTATTGAGGAAGTGCAGGTATTGTTTTACTCCGGATATGTTGTGCATGAAAAATTATGATTGGTATTACTCAGTTCAAACTTTCTTGAGCAATATACTTGAAGTGCTAACTCTTGAAATCTCAAGGTAAATATTGTGAACTATCGTACTTTATATCAATTTGTTCCTAATAATAGAATGTAAATTAGGATCTCTATATTTTTATTTTTTATTTTTATTTTCTGTGGTTCATGGTCC
>APFE031722311.1:0-49168 GCA_000404065.3 Pinus taeda
ACACACATTCAAGGAATCCGTAAAACACCAAATACAAAAGGATATGATGAATTAGGAATATGAAAATATCATGAATAATGATGTCTGGGACATGGTGCCTAGACCTAATGACAAGTTTGTGATCACCTCAAAATGGCCTTACAAAATTAAACATGGAGCTGATGGAAGAGCTAAAAAATTCAAGCAAGGTTCATTTCTCTTAGATTCACTGAAAAGAAAGTAGTGGACTATGAGGAAATATTTACACCAGTTGTCCAATATACCACTATCGTATCTATTATTTCTCTTTCTACCAATCAAGGATGGAACCTTGTAACCTACCACCTATGCTTAGTATTCAAAGGAATATTTTTTCTCCTAGATGGTCCTTAGTTGGTAACTAGTACCCCCTACATCCACGAGATAGCTTGATGTACTATTATCGCCTCCACTTGAGCCAACCATGTGGTCCCTCGTCGAAATGTTATGATTGTATGTTTGAAGGTTCGCCTCCCAACCTCAAAGGTATGGCTCTTCATTGATGTAGTTGAGTAATTTTATTTACTTTTCATGGACACTTTTGGGCATGGATTCTTAGGGGGATTCGATGGAAATAGTGGGCTAGGTATTTACTCTTGTCTCCTCTACCCTTTTTGGTGGTTAGCCTTGCATCCTAGTGCCATGGGATGTCTTTTACTAGCCATTAGCTTTAGGGTTGGAACTACATGGGAAATCCTTATTTTAGTTGCATGGTCCCTCTTCCTGACCCCATATATATCACTCCCTTCCACTTATTTTAACCCAATTTATCACTTTTCCCATTCGGATTGACATTTTTCCACTGGGTCCATAAAGGGTTAACTTCCCCCTCCCCTTTCCCACACCTTGGATCAAGCCTGGAATGATGCCCCAGAGGTTGATCCAGCTAAAAAGAAAAGAAAAAACATATCATGGACACCACCAATAAGAAATCTACTACAAAATGTAAAATATGGTCAAGACATACAACTTTAGTGTGTGGGAAAATTCCAATCATGAGATCTACCCCTTATATATGGTCATCACTCTAGTTGCTATGGGCCTTAGATGAGCCCCCTCCATATTAAGGAACCCATGATTGTCCCAACCCTGGATGGAAATGAATTGTCCCACCTTAAAGGTCTATTTACTGTTATATCCTACACATCATTCTCCCATCCCCTAGAGCTTGAAGCAGTTACGAAGAAAAATCAATCAAAGGAAAAAGGAATATGAAGAAGAGTGGAAAAAAAGAGGCGGGGTAACTCTTGTACCACAATTTATCCCTCCTACACTCATATAACCAATTTTGGGCTACTGCTATCATAGCTACCCTTCTACCATGGCATGTGTCTTGGAGCCTTCCCCTGATCCACACTACATTCCATCATTGTGTCACATGCCGTCTACCACTTGATGGATGTACCATGGGCATGTCACCCCTTTAAAGGCTGAAATGACCTAATAGGGTCCTTGGTTAACACCATTATTGGGCTTAGAAATACTTGTACATGCCAAAATCCACTATGGAAGGGAATGCCAACATGAATTTCTCATTTGATTCCATGATTTGTACACTCTTTTATTGGAGGGAAAGGGGACGCATGATTCCATGATTTTTTTTGCTGGAGGGAAAGGGGATGCATTATATCTTATGAAAGATTATAGGAGGGTATCCACTTGGGGTTTTGTCTCCCTATATGGGGTCCAAGCCCTTCAAAGGGTCACATTGGTGCTTGTAGGGTAAAAAATGTGAGCCATGGGCCTCCACAGTAGAAGATAGAACTTCATGGATTCCCAACACCATTCATTGATTTCTCATGTTCCACCTTTTAGGTGAGGATGATGCACCTCAATCACCATGGCCAACCAACTTCACACTTACACCATACACTTGGCAGATGTTCCAGGACCAATGTGAGGATGTGTGGGACATGAAGGGAGGGTTTACATCATCATTCTAGCACTTACAAATGGTATACAAACATTATCGATCCACTTGGATACCCTTGAGGTTATTGTTGTAGCCCACACCCATTTGGGGCACCACATTGGATTTGCTTGGATATCAAGGGAAAATCCCCTTGATCATTATATTGGGATCATTTTCTCTTTTATTGGCACACTTTGGACTCTCATAGGCCTTCTCAATGGCTCTACAACTCATTTTTCCCTCTTAAGAGGCTTTATCATTATATTACTAAGATATCTTACTGGGTTATCACAGAGTCATGTCACTAGTGTACATTATTTTATTAATTGGGGCATTATTAGGCTAACTAGGCTATTTAAACCCCCTTCCGGATTGTATAAATAGATGACAGGCTCATTCATTCCCCTCATCATAACTTGGATTTGGATAATTCGTTTCTTCTAGAAATTTCACTAGGCCTTTTGATGGGTGAATTGGAGATCTAATGAATTTCGATGTTTGGAAGATATTAATGCCTTGTCTTGAAGCTTTTATTTTTCCTTATTTTTATGATTGGAATAATTTCGCTATACTTGTGAGTACCTTTTTCATGTTTATTTGTAGTTTTGTATAGTAAATTTTCCATGGCATATTTTCATTCATGAAGATGGTGTAGTCTCTTTTGTGCAAAGTTTTCCAGCTTGTCTTTGTGAGGGATTTTTCATATGATCATTTGAAGTATTGTGAATTATTTTCCTAGAGGCACATGAATGTTCACGAATTTCCTTGATAAGTCATCCTTTGCAATATAAAGAACTATAAATTCCCTTTGTAACATAGTTACTACTTAGGCCATACAAAGTTGTTGGGAAACTCCATGGTGGGAATTAAGCATATCTAAACATTTATTTCATTTGAATCCATTCTCCCAATTTCCTATGCACTCATCGAGTTTGAGGGGATCACCAAAAAAATATCTTTTACACCTCCTTTTGCTATTTTCTAAGCCCCAACCTAGAAGGCCATCTAGGGCATCCCACAAATTTTATTGTAGCCATAAAAAAATGATAAAAATTGTTCTAGGGCTATGCTGGTGAGTCTTTTATAGGTCCTCCAAATTTGAGGCTACTCCAATGGTTGGATGTCAAGATATCCCAAGCCCTATATCGAGAACCATTTCCCTAGTTAGCTTTGGGTTAGTAGCTCCATTAAGGATCATTGCATTCCCATTCCAAGAGAAATCTAATTCTTTTGATAACCTTCTCCTCCCCAACTTGGTCAATTCCATTAGTGTGTTGATCAACCCTAAACCCTTAACCTTATTCGGGCCCACTAAGGCTTCTTTGTGGTCTTGCAACCTTGCAACTCCAATTCCACAAGGACTACTTAGAAACCTTATTTTCTATTATTATTTGGTTTAGGGCACATCATACCAGTAAAATACCTCTCAACCCTAGGTCTAAGTATCCCCTTATCCCTTACTATAGATCCCATCACCTTTCATCCAAAGTAAGTAAGCCAAAACCTAAGCCTCTCTTGTGAATAGGATTTTGGAATCACTCATAATCTAATCATTGATCTATTCATCCTTATGATTCCACTTATAGTGGGTCTCCTCCTATCAATGAAAGTCCTTAAATATCATATAGCTTTAGCTAAGGTGATAGTGGGCTATTTCTCCATTGTTGCTACTTGACCTAGTAGTAGCTCTATAGGAACCCCTCTTGGGACCCCTACTAGTTTTAGCGGTAACATTTTGCTGTCATTGTCGGGAACATAATATGTGTGTCTTGTTCGGTTATGATATCATTGATATATTATTATTGGAAACTCCATTGGAAGAACAAATCCCTAGTTCCTCATTGAACTTTAAGGTCAATGCTTGTAGGGTGAAGCAAGAATTTCTGAAGGCATCTTTAAATTCACCTTGGATACTCCTACATAATCTACATGTATGTCTCAATAGGATGTCTTTCTTCAATGATTTTCCCACTTTGTAAATATCTAGCATCCTTGGGCACCCTAATCATGTTACATGAAATATGGTACGTGGGGTTCCCATATTTGATGATGATCTACTCTCTGCTATTGATCATGTTGAAAGATTTATTACGCATGCTTCAAGGGAGAAAGTGGTCCACTAGGATGTCCTCATACTATTGTTCATGAGCTCTCTCCATGGGCATAACTCATGGATCCATAATCACAAACCTAGGAGCATCTCATCTATTATGGAGTTATTTGTAGGATTTCTTAGACATTTTCAAGTATGCCTCATATAAAAAATTCAATAGAAAGACTTCTTTGGGCATCATCATGACCTTGGGAATCTCGGTGATGGGTAGGAAGGAGGGTTATCCCTGGGTCCGCATGACAACAATGGGCATGATCATAATTCTAAAAGCACATGCGATAGGGAGGGTAATTCTATAGAGAATTAAGTTAAGGTTAAGCCTACCTTTTCCAAGGATACTATCTCTAATGATCCACCCTTTGAAATCCTCGGAGAAGGCAATCCCATAGCTCCTTCAAACATTAATATAAACAATTACTCATATATTAAAGAAGGAAAATGGGAGGTTTGTGGAAATCGTTTCAACAAGGACCCTATCCATGACATCGATGATGATGATATCCATAGGACCCTTATATTTCCTCTCAATTATGGTGTTGTAGTTGAGTACCTTGTGGACCCTTTCCTCAACCCTTCTTACACTATCACTAGTAATTAGGAATCCTTCATCTCTCCTAAGGGTTATCATCTTGGGAAATCTGCTTGTTGTGACTCGTCATCTCATTAGTCTCCCTTTCTTACTAATCATAACCCTATGGTGGCCATGAAGAAAAACATAAATGATAAGGACCATTATGGAGGTGATATGCTTTAAGTTTCCTTGCATCGAAAGTTTATGAGACTGATTGTTGACATATCTATATTTTGGGTAGAAGTAAGGATCTCATGGAATATATGACATCCCTTTGTCTACTCTTTATAAATTCCTTGTATATTCAAAACTTATCATGTAATTTACGAAAACATAAAACTTGAATGTACTCTACTCCTATGCAGAAAGAAATTTACGATCGAGAAATCACAACATACACATGTCACATGATTCAACACACATACACAATGATTTATCTAGGGGAAAGAAATTTCTCAAAACCCCTTCCTATATGGATTTCATTAATAAGAAAATAAAGAAGAAATACAATACTTTCTCAAAACCGAGTAACCTTTGCACTAGTATAATCTATCTCACAGAATCACATAATGACTATGGCCAATACTTAACCAATTTTTCTACTTTCCAAGCTCCTATTTCCTTACATTTTTCTTGGAGGAATTTTCCCCTATTAATTAGGGATTTATCATTGAGAATTGCACAATTTCTTTAGGTCCTTCTCTGACTTCATGCACCACCTATACAACTTGGAATAGTATGAAACTAACAGTACACTACCCTTGAACTCTAATCTCAACTGGGTAACTTGATTTATCCACATGCATCAATTATTTTGGGTTGATTGAAGAGTTAATTGGTTGATCACTGAGGTACACACCTCACTACTAGGCCCTCCACTAGTTCTCTAATAGTTAGAACTAGTTTAACTCATAATAACTCAAATTAACTTAAATAGATTGCTACAAATTAGCAATCAATCATACTAAACTGAACTCAAGTGTCTCCAACTCAAATTAATTGGGTAAACTGAGTGACAAGTGCCATGCCACCTCAGTTAATTACCTCCAAGTATTTCACTAAAATTGAAATTATAATTTTAATCTAGTTTGACTAAGGAAAAGTCAAAACTATATTTTCTTGTTGTATTTTCCACACTCCCTCTCAGCAAGAAAGGGATTATCTGATACCCCAATCGTACCTCTGTGGAACACAAATTTTCCTTTTAAAAAGCCTTTGTCAAAATTTTTGCATCTTGTTCCTCTATAGGAATGGACTCCAACAACATGATATGCCTTTGCACACAATCTTGTATATGGTGATACCAAATTTTGATATGCCTGGATCGATTATGGAATATTGGATTCTCAGAGAATGTGATACAACTCTGATTGTCATAGTAAATCATAGTAGGCTCCATCATTTGACCAAATAACCGAACACATATATTTCTCACCCAAATAGACTCACATGTTTCTTGACTTGCAACCATGTACTTTTATTTTTTTGAGTTGAATTCAATAGATATCTACTTCCTTATGTACCAAGGAACTGTTGTTGACCCAACATTGGAAATTACTCCTGACGTTCTCTTGATGTATGATCGACTGCTCACCTAATCTACATCTGTGAATGATCTGAAAATGGACTGTACTTGTTTAAGGGTGCAAGGTATCCATTTCCTATAATTGCAAATGTGAGTGATACACTTCAAGTGACCTCTAAAATGGTGAAAACTTCTTATTTCTTATACAGAAATAGACTGTAGGGGCATTCACCGGACATGTCACCTCTAAAGAGAGGATGAGTTCCAGAGGCTACCTTTCCCTCTATAGGCTCTACCTAAAGAAATAGCAAAGTAAGCACTTAGAAGTCTTTGACATGCACATACTTGAAGTTTGATTTCTTGCAGAATAAGACAATTAACTTTCTGTAGCTGAATAAGTGATTATGTGTATATGCAAGTTATGTATATTTGATGTTGAACACTTTATATCAGTTTTGTTTAGCATATCATCTTCAGCAAATAAAGACATCAAAATGATAAAGCAGTTCACCCCTTCTGGGCTACATCTGCTGGACCAAACCTCTCCAACTAGGCTTGTCCTCTTGTATTAAAAATGATACAAAGGCTAATACAGGAATAGGAGTGTCTGAAAAGACATATCTGACTGTAAATACAGAATCAGGAGATAGGAATTAGCTAAACATGTTCTTTCCCAAACACTAAACAGTGAAATTGTACCTCATACAGTACTTTCCCCAATTGGCCCTGGTGGCCCTTTAAACTTGCATGGAGAATTTCGAGGTGAAGATGACCTCCATTGGTTCTGAAACCTCTTCCATTAGACTCAGAAGGTCGAAAATAGCAGACATAGGCTTTTTAATCACCAAAAACGGATGAACACAGCCCCCAAACAGCTCAAGCACTGAAATGGCCCTGGTGGCCCTTAAAGCTTCCCTGAAGCTAAACAATGAGAAGAATGCCTCAACAGGAAAAAAAAGCTGTAGAAATGGATTCAAAAGGCTAAAAAACTTCAGAAATGACCTTTGTTTCACATTCACTGGCTACACAATTCCCAAGGCAGCTCCCACACTGATTTGGCCTTGGTGGCTCCTGGAACTTCCCTGAAGCTAAAACACCTGCAAATGACCTCAGATGGCTGTGAAACCTATGCCAATGGCTTCAGAAGGTCGAAGAGACCCAAAATAAAAAAAACAATTCATCCAAAATGGACTTTCCTAGCCAAAGTTATGGCCATTTAATCCTAACTGCCAATTTCCCTTGAAAAACTCCAACTAACTGTAGTGGAGGTCCAGATAAGTCTGCCAAATATGGCGGGACCACCCAAATTTGGCGCTCTGCCAAATCCGCCGCTAACTGAACTTCCAGTTAACTGCCCAAAAATTCTGCATGTGATCGCCACGTGGTTTGCATTGGATTTCGTGCCCAGCAGTTAAGGGTTTGGTCCACCAAAATTTAAACTTTATAAAACGTTGGCATCACTTATATAACAAATCCGCCCCACGCAGTGCATTGGTAAAGCACTGCACTTACCTGCCAGTGGTCGCAGGTTCAAATCACACTTCAACAAAAAATTTTAACGTATGCCCAACAAGTCTGGCTGACGTCATCATGATGTCATTAGAACCACGTGGCGGCCTCTGGGCTTGCCACGTGGCAGCTTCTGATTGGCTGCCCGAAAAGGAATATCCCTAGAATATTCCAAATAATATTCCATAGAATATTTCAAGGAATATTTTGTGGAATATTCTACGAAATATTTTTTTTTAAATATTCAAAAATTAAGGGTTATTGGGCGATTTTGTTTTTGGCATAACTTTCACATACGGCGACCATTTTTCGAACTGTTTGCGGCACCAGAATAAGGAGGATGAGCTCTATCTGGTCGTTTAGGTTCAAGCTAGTTCTGAGTACTTTTCTTTTTGACCATTTTACGACACTTGGTCCTGAGCTCCTGATCACACCTCCCAAATGAGAAGGCTTTTAGTCCCCAAGAGCTCACTGAATCTCTGATCTGAACTGTACAACACTTGAGGAATAGAAATATCCTCTTCCATTCAGCCAAAGGAGCATACTGATGCCAAAATTTCCTACCTTGCTAACTGTCGTCATGGTGACTTTTCGCTGCATAAGCCAAGTACTCGTCGAATCCCGACCAATTTCTTTCGCCAGACAAATCTAAAACTGCAGGAACCAACAATGATGCTTGCTGATATATGAGCTGAAACCTTCCCCTAAACATGTGGACTTGCCAACTGTCACGATGCCCATCCATGACACCTCTGCTTCAGAAGAATAGCTGCTTCCCAAATGAGAAGGCTTTTACAAAAATGAAACACTTCATCATTTCTCCTCTTTACAATCTTGGAGATCAAATTAAATTTTTCCATGTCAATATTACATTACATGCATGGTTAAAAACAAAGTAATGAACCCTTCAAGTTAATCACACATACATGTTTAAAATACAAGGAAATCATCATGATCCCTATGCTCATGCATATCATTCTCATGCATGCAGTTTATCTTTCAACTTTCTCTTAAGTACAATCAAAAGTACAATATCCTCGATCACATGTACATGTACTTTCAAAGCTGAAATGAATATAACTTTCGCTACGATAGAGTGAGTCTCATACTCAGCTTTCATCTTCATGGCAAAATTTTTGCAACACATAAAAAAAACATGCATACATCCAAAGTTTGTATGTACAAAAGGAGTATGTCTTACTATGTCAAGAAATCCATCCACTTCTTACCAAGCCACTTCAAGGGCGATTTTGGTTGCAGCAGCAGTTCTTCATGTGAATCTTCCACATCAATAATGGAATCCATAGATCCACTTGCACCAATGCTTTTTTCCTCAAGCTACATGTGCTTTGGACGACTTGTTAGATGTAAGATCCAACAATGAGAAACATGATGTCCCTTCTTTTGACAAAATTTGCAACTTTCAAACACTTTCTGAGAAGGTTTTCTTTGCCTCATCTGCTTCATGTGTGCTTTCTTTTTCAACCAGCATCTTGAATAAACATGGTTAAATCCACCACAAAATGTGCAACAAAACTTCCTCTTTTGCTGCATAGAATGTCCATCTTTTTTGTCTTCGAGAGACGATGAACTAGTAGAGAAGACAACTTTCCTTTTCAGACTTTCATCACTGTGCTTGTCTTGAAAATTGTTTACATTTGCATGCTCGCCATAACCGACATGTTTACCCTCTACTTGCTGCAATGATGGCTTAAAACAATGGCAATCATTCTTAAAACAATTTTTGCATATATTCATTTGAGAACTTGGGATAAAGGTTCTTTTTAAATTTGCATCACATGCATTCAAGGATTTGAATTCTTCACCATTAGACTGTTCATATCCAAGACCAACATTCTTGGGTCGCTCCACAAATGAAATAGGATCAACCATGCCTTGTGCATGCTTGCCCAAACCTTTTCCTTCTTGATAGCCCATCTTAAACATTAATTTGGACCCTATGCCTTCGGTATGTTTCTCAAAAGAACCAACACACTTTTCAATTGAGGAAATTGAAGGCAAGTTTGAATGATTTACCTCATCCTCATGCATTTTCTTGGACAAAGCTTCTTGAGCTTGAAGGAGTTGTTTCTCCATGTCATGCAGTCTTTGGAGGATTATTTCCTTCTCATCCATCATCGCCATCAATTGTGCATGAAGCTTAACACTTTCTCTTTGATCCTCAAGGAGAATCTGCATTTGAAACTACTTGAAAAAGGTTTGCAAGGTATTCAATTCACTATTAAACATGTTTAAAGCATTCCCATGTCTTGCAGTAAAGAAACAAATGAATTTTTCACTTGTTCATGATCCATTCAAGCATAGTAGAAATATTTCCTTTTATTTTTTAACACATCAAAATGAATTTGTTCTACACAATAAATCAACCACAGATGCAAAATAAGTTGATGAAGCAGTTCACCCCTCCTGGGCTACGTCTGCTGGATCCAAGGCTCCCAAATGGGTCAGCCCTCATTTTGATTAAATGCTCAAAATGAAATTACATCTAAATAGAAGTCTCTACAGGTAAAATATACTGCAAAATTGGATTCATAACACATGAATCCTTTAGGATTGACTACTGGTTCACCTCCAATGGATACCTGCAACCTGAAACAGTTCTCACAATATTGGGCCCTAGTGGCTCCTAGAAATTTCACGGCTCCAAAACCTATGAAAATGACCTCTGATCACAAACATACCTATGCCAATGGCTTCGGCACATCCAAAATACCCAAAATCAAAAAACAATTCGTCCAAAACGGACTTTCCTAGCCAAAGTTATGGTCATTTAATGAAAACTGCCAGTTTCCCTTAAAATGACTCCAGCTAACTTTAGTGGAGCTCCGCCAAAACTGGACGCCCACCAAAAATTCCGCCAACCATAACTGTAGTTAACTGCCCGAGAAACGCTGCATGTGACCACGTGGAGGTTTTCATCGGATTTCGTGCCCAGCGGTTTCGGTTTGGCCCACGGTTTCAGGCACACGGTCATATGGACGGGAGGGCTGGCCCTTAGGGGATGGCCCCCCAAAGTTTCCCGCCATGTGTAATTTAGACTTCATAAAGCTTAGCCTTTGCTTCTTTGACATGTTCGCTCCTGTGGTGTAATGGTAAGTCGTTTGAATATTGGAAAGAAGGTCATGGGTTCAAATCACAACCCCTTACACTAATTTTAAACAAACGCGCCCATGCTTTCCTTTGTTAACTTGGGGCCATGTGGTGGCGTCCTGGCTTGCCACGTGGCAGCCTCTGATTGGCTGTTCAGAAGGGATATTCCCAGTCATATTCTAAAGAATACTCTACGGAATATTCTCGGAATGTTCTTTTTTTAACTTTTTTTGAAAATTCAAAAATTAAGGTCATTGGGCGATTTTGTTTTCGCCATAACTTTCACATACGGCGACCATTTTTCGAACCGTTTGTGGTGCCAGAATCGGGAGGACGAGCTCTATCCGGTTGTTTAGGTTCAAGCCAATTTTGAGCACTTTCAATTTTGAGCATTTTTCGACACTTAGGACATGATCCCCTGATCATTTTTACTACAACGTATGGTTTATCAGTTGTTCTAATAGGAATGTGAAGTACCTATTTTGCGGTAGGAATTGTTTTTGTTGATATATTTAAGTTGCAGAGTAATGTATTCATGGTTTGGATTGCTTTTCTGCATGTTAGTGGACACACTGGTAGTTGCATTGATGTATTATGGACATGAAAAGATAAATATAATATTAGTGTTGAAATTCAGGTTTCATTCATGTGAATATTGGTGTTATGAAGAATATTATAATTCAAGGAAACCCTAAGAAAAGTCCCTTAAATCCTCAACATTTCTAAGTCAACGTATTGTAGAGAACCAAACTTATATCTAGGGTTGGATAAGTCCTTGGTGGTGATCTGTATCTAGGTTAGATGCTTTTCAAATTTGGTGGATACATTTGAAAGTCTGGACATTCAAACCATTTATATTTGTGCACTTTTGTGAGTGCCCCAGATTTGAGGAGTAACCTGGATGACTTGAATAAAAACAAGGAAAAATGGGGAAATTCGAGTGAGACTCATTTGAGATTCTAAAGGCTTAGAGACAAATTTTGTGTGATTGCAATGTGTGCATTCCATAAATTATTTCCACAAGGTTGGCCATCATTGTGAGAGGCAAATGTATCTGGGGATATGGGACATCCCAAGTTGAGGAAAAATCATGAATGCACAGAACCCAAGATTTGGGACAGATCTGCATAAGAGCATGGAGCTGAAGTGATCTAGATATATCTAGGGATCTAGGAGTCTGCGAGTTTTTCCGATTGCAAACATTGTGCACACTCAGATGTCTTCTACAAGTAGATATGAAGGGATTATTTTCTTTTCACAAAGGTTAAGGTCCTATGCGACGTGCATTTTTATGATGTGGAAAGTGCCACAGATGAATGACCACTAGTTGCGAGAATGCCATGAAGGTGTTATGGGAAACATGGTAGGGTCATGTTAATCACACGTGGTTTCCACGTGACATCGAGTTGTTGATGTGGTAATGGTTAGTTGGAAAATATTTGAAAGGGCATAGATTTCAATCCCAAGATCAGATTGGGGTGAAACTTTATATCCCAGAAATCTCTCAATCAGATGAATGTGATGGTGTTGTACAAAGTTAAATTCCACAAACTTTGAAGGAGTAGAAAATTTTGCAATCCCATTTCCATAGTGATACCATGAAAGTTGGATTATTTGCAAGTAACACCTCCCATCAGCCTAGGAGGACCAAGGAGGTGGGAAGAAATGTTACAAAACAGTGCTAAACCTAGCTTTTTGAGACTAGATAATTCACATGTTAGTTTTAAATAGACTCACATATCTGAAACAACTCATGAGAAAATCACCTCCATAGTTGAAAACATTACTCCATTTATGGTAACATAGATATTGATGGAGTCTAAAAATGATGCATTTAAGAATGGGTTTCTTAGCTAAGTCAGGATTCGCCTAATGTAGTTAGGTATAGTCTCCTTTGTGAATACAAGATAATCCTTTATGAAATGTCATGATTTTAACATCAATATGAACATGGGAACTATTAAATCATGAAGGATATATTTATATTGATTTTTTTTGTGGATGTAATCATTTTCCATTACTCTCCCTCCATTGGGTCTCCTCTTCTCATGACACTATTCAAACCATGAAATGAGATAGACTATGATGTATTTCATCCTTATTATACCTTCTTGACCTCATGTATCAAGGGGATATTTTATAATCATTGGTCCACCAAAAACCAACAAATACCTTGGTCGAAGGAAGGATATCAACAGACTCACAATGCACTAATTGAAAATTAGAATATCTAAATCAATTAATCAATTTAATGTGATGACACTTAGTTGTTGAATAATAATAATATCAAATAATCTTTAGCGTTATTATATGAAAACACATAATTGAAGGATTTTGACATGAGCCTTTTCATCAACAACATGCATTTACTTAGTGTTTTGTACATGGTTTAAGACCAATACATACTGAATCCTTCTTGTCATGTTTCTCAATCCTAGAGGAATCCATGGAAACTATAAAGCTAATAAGAAATGACTTGTTGCATTGACTTTTTCTTATTTTGTAAGTGGCCTTTTGTTGGCTAACTACAATGCTTGGAGTTTGGATTGTTATTAATTGTAGAGTTTGTCTTGGAAAGGATAAACCATGTGTGTGAGAGTATTGGATAAACACATTCTCCACCTATTGTAATACCCTTGATTTAAAAATATCATTTTCCCCTCATGCACGATCTCCCCTCCCCCTACATCCCTTAAACTCTATATTTCATAATGATGTTTTTTTGATGATTTTATACAGTGGTTTTAGGATTACTTTTCATTATATCTAAATTGAGTTTCTACTATCAAGAATTTAAGAAGATATTTTGAAACAATTGTTGCACATAGAAGTATCGCTGTCACTTTGTTTGAATGTGTATGTCACTCAAGAAAAATGACTTACTTTCTTTCATCCTAGGATACACCAAGAGTGATATTAACATGGCACCCATATTGAGTATATCCTCCATTATTTTCTTCAAGGACTTTCTCATTCAATGTTATTTTGGTTCTTAATATAATTTGGAGATTAAGAAAAATGACTTACCTTCTTTCATCCTAGGATACACCAAGAGAGATATTAACATGGCACCAATATTGAGTATATCCTCCATTCTTTTCTTCAAGGACTTTCTCATTCAATGTTATTTTGGTTCTTAATATAATTTGGGGATTTAGAAAAAACACAAGTACCACCTCTTTTATTTGCCTATTGTTTTTTTCAAGACCAATTACTTTATAGTGGGATTAGTGTGAGGATATTATCTAAAATCATAAACAACAATATCCATGATAGTTTACATATCACTTAACAGAGGTTTCCCAAGTGTACCTAATTTATTCAATGTCTTATGTATTCTCAATGCCCTAGGTTCAATGTCCTAAGATCCTTAAGCATTTAGGGTATCATAAGCATCATCAACATTGTAAGTGTAAATGAGTATCATATGTGATCATGTTATGAATAATGAATTATCGGGCTTGGACAAAGATATCCATCATAAACTCATATCTCTAATCATGTATTAGATTATTTGTGATCTAATAAAGATGATTTTCAAATAATTTTCAAAGTATGTTTTTCTGGCTATGATAAGACTCCCCACTCTAAACCTTTGCGTTGATGCGATACTTGTATGCTTCATTAGTGTTATGAGTTTTATTTTATTATTATTTCTTTTATGTTAACATATTAGGCATTTTTTTATAATAATGAATAAATAAAAATAATATTAATGTTTTTATAAAATTACCATTTATTAGTTAAAATCATAGTTATATTTATTTTAAGCGATGTACAAATTAGAATTTAAATGCATTTTGAGTATGCTACTAATAAAAGTACAATAAGAGATCATTATCACTATCGTGAAAATGATATTTTCTTGTAGTAGTAAATCTAATTTTTTTTACACATTTTTAGTTAAGTAATTTAATCTTGAATTTTGAATTGAAACTCCTTGCATAAATAATAATAATATTAATTAATTGCAAAAGAAGAATGTCATAAAAGGGGAATTAAAAATTATTAATATATTGAAGTTTTTGAAAATAAATGTGTCTTTCTAAATGCTTTCCAATATTAATGGACACTCTTCTACCTCATGAGATCAAATAAATGTCTTTCTAAATGCTTTGTAATATTAATGCAGACTCTTCTGTGTCATTGATATCCACTTTAACATTATTTCCATTATTTGTAGCACTTTAAAAAGTCTCTAATTTGTCGATTAAGTGAAGTGCAATTTAATAGAGAAATCAATATTTTTTTATATGTAAATATGAGTTATACTGAAAGAATAAATTAACAGATGCAATGAGGAACTTGAAATTATATTTATTTTCTTATATAATTATGTATATCGTTAATGATATCATGTTCCTGAGGTTTTCTTTATTACTCTTTAAATGTAAATATTGCTATGAAAAAAAGGTAAATACCCACAATTACAAGGGTTTCATAGGTTTTATAGCTTTTTTTCATCCACTGATCTTAGATGGAGTATAAACTTTGATCAACCTCATTGTTGAACTGAGATGACTCATGATTATATTTTCTTTTCTCTTGAAATGTTTATATAATATATATATAATATATATATATATAATATAAATATATATATAATATATATATATATATATAATATATATATATATATATATATATATATATATATACAATATATATATTCAAAATTGTTAAAAGGTTTAACATTACGCACCAATGGACACATATAATATGACCAACTTCTTTTACGTTTAATAAAATAGAAATTTGTTAAGTATTAGTTACATTGTAAGGTGTTTATTTTTTATTTGAATTAAATGATGGTTGCTACTCGGTCCCAAGTCCATTTATTTCCTAACCACTTTCCCAACTGCACAAATGACTATGGCATATGCATACCATGGTTTGCATGCGTCCTGCAACACTGGCCTCATTTCCCAACCGCACAATACTGTGGCAGATGCATACCATGATGGTTTGTGTGCATCTTGAAACACTCGCCTCGTTTCCAGAACTTATAGAAGGTGGTAGGTGGCATCCATATTACAAAGACTCAAGCCAGCACTACATTAAATAATCAGGGATGTGGAAACCTTAACTTCATATCTTGTTTAATCAAGGATGTGGAAATCTTAACTCCATATCTTGTTTGGGTTATTTATAGCTCAAGGATTCTTGATAGTTCTAAAATTGTGTTGAATATCTCATTATTTTGTGTTTCTTCTGGTGGCTCGGGAGTTTGCTAGAATCACAATTAATATCATACTTAAAGGTGATGTGGCTGCTAGAGGATATGCAAAAGAAGCCAGTGCATTGCAAAAATTAGTAGATGTAGTGAATGAGGGAGTGAAAATTCTTTGTGACATCTTCATAAGATCATAATAATCCAATTTGTTAGATGTCCAGATGACTGAATTTCTTAAAGATCTTGTGTTCCATAATGGGACAAGAGAATGCTTGGTAGATTGCTACATTCAATGATTCAGGGAAATAAGGGGTCTAGTTGCAGTTCTAAGACTTAATGTGTCATCATACAGAAATATGGAACGACGACTTGATGTGAAGGTTCTAGAAATACCCCTCTTGAAACTGTGGAGAAAATTAAGAGGAACATTATTCTTGTAAATTGAATCTAGATATGTTTGAAGCTATTTTGTGGTCTCTTCCTTGACTCGACATTATGTGGATGTTTCAAAGAAGAGGGGGAAGACATCACACCTTGGTACATCAACATTTGTAACTAATTGTTCTGTTATTATAACTATGGTTAATTATTGTTAGAGGATTTTAATGATTCGGTTAAAATAAATTTATGAGACTAGGAAAAGAAAAACTATTAAATTTTATATTATAAATGTAATTTACATATGCATGTAAATGCACTCGTTTATAGTTACAAATCTAAGAGGGAAAACTCAAAAGAAGAGACCTTAGATGAGGTTAATTAACTACAAGACAGTTAAGCATTTGTGATTCTTGGCCTTCCTTTCTTAAGAAATAAAGACGTCTTTGTGGAAAGGAAGGAGGTTCTGATTTTTTTTCCAAATTCCTGAGAAGGAGGAAAAGAAGATAAAAATTCAACCAAGAATAGTAGTGAAGACTACAGGCAATGGAAAATTCTTGAGATGGGTTGGAGCTAGTGGAATACCTCACATAGAACTACTTTGGACTGGATCGGTAGAGGTCTTGAGATCTGCAAAATGTCTCAGGCTGGGAAAAACTGTTTTGGTAGTTGGAAGCTCGGGGGGGTGGAGGGAGGGGAATGCAGACGTCATTGTCGATCCCATTGCAAGGGTGGAGGGTACTCTTCCTATTGAGTTATTCCTAAACTAATAACCAACGGATAAGTATAAGTATATTAGTGATTTTACAGTGTTTATTTCTTTTCTTGGATATAGATAGTAATGCATATACATTGTATAATATGTTTAAGTTTGAATTCTGTGTAGAAAGTGTGATTTTGTAAAGACGAAAGAAAATAGTAGCAGATACTGTAGTTGACAACTAAGTAAGTTGTGAAGTAAGTATAATCATTAACTCCTTCTATTTTAATGGATTTGTCCTAGTTGTCAGAGACCCAGTTAGTTTGGCCCTTAGGCTATGACCAAGGGCTAAACAGTCTGGTATCTTGAAGAAATAAATTAAAAACCCTTGCAGGAGAAACTACCTAAGAAACTGTAAATAATAGGGTAATAATTGATTATACTAAGTATGATATAAATACACCAGGAATAAAGAAACAGTAGAAAGGAAATTGTACTAGATACTAGAAACGTGAAAAGATAATGTGGTCACGCACACAATATTTGGAAAATAATCATAAAAATATATACAGAAACTCGGAAAATGTGAATACACCTTGAGATAATCATAACATACAAACAAGAATTCGGAAGATGTGAATACATTTGAAAATAAACAATATATATATATATACAATAACTTAGGAGCTGTAGGGATATTATAAATGTAACCAACTTTACTAGAAATCGAAGAGAAGCCATTTCTTTTTTTTTAAAAGTGATTTCCATAATCATGCAAACTAAAAGAGGAAACAATTCATGAACTAGTTGAATAAGAGAATTATATTTCTATTGGGACCAAGAAGTCTTGCTTAACTTAACAAAATAGGTTCAATAAAACCAAATAAGCAAGTCCTGAATAATTTAAAGGAGCAACCAGATTCTTTTCTTAACCCCTCGACTTAATTAACAAAATATAATCTGAATAGGGCATGAACACATTTAATTCAACAAACAAAAAATTGTATATTCTAACGAAACCCCAGGAACAATAAAGTGTTTATAGTGTCAACACAGAATCTATAATGGGACTTGAAATTTAGAGGGCTTGACTAGTGGTCATCCCTTTGAAAACATTTACACCTATCCAATGAATGCAAAGCCTCCATCTAACCAAGCTACTAGGGCCAGCCGTGAATCGGGTAACTAAGATAACTGCGATGAAATTGCCTAGTCAGTATTGGATCGATGAAAGTGGTTAAAATCCTAGAAGTGATCCTTAACCATCACTAGTGTCAAGGGGTACTTGTAAGTGCATCGACCGGGTTAACTCCCTCTACTTTGCGCATAAGTTTATACAGAATCCTAACAGGAACAAATTAAACGGTACCTGCAATATCCAACTGGAGGGTGCCTCGGTTAGAACTGGACACATGAAATCGATTGGGTAAACAGTGAGAGAAACACAAACCCTGCAAATCTGAGAAAGAAATTTGGCATACCTATGTAGGAAGAGGTATTATATAGAAGTCGTGACCTGCAGAAGTTATTGCCCTTTAAAACCTTCATTAACCAGGGGAAAATATTATTAGACACTAATAATCACCAGATTACCTCCAACGGAGAAGGGCATAACTCATTGCAGTTCACAGAGAAGGGTGCAGTTCATTGCAGCTCGCAGCAGAACCCCGAACCTGTTACAAAGGTAGCAAGATTAAAAGAAACAAGCTAGGATCATGAAACCCTCCATTGTTGACATAATGACTAGCAGAGATACCTTACCTGCCTCATGCCCAAAGCTATGACAATGAAACTGTGAAAATGCAGTTGCCAGGCGAACGAATCAGGCCACCAGTTGCAGAGTGATTTCACCATACCGATGGAAACACAATGAGGAATGGGTTGAGGTTTCAGCGAAGGGTAATACCCTAAATACTCCTCATTTAAGCTGAACCGTTGATCCTTAATGAAATCGATGATGTACGTCGGCCTAGGTGTCAAATGTAGAATGAAGCTTGAGAAGGTTCTTCCACTACTGAGTCAATTTAATGGATGCCGACATTGAGTTATATAATAGGTTATAAAAACCAAAACCAAATTCAAAATGTTGTGGTCATCGAGCTAGGTTGTATCAAAGGTTAGATTTACAGATTATATCAAATAAAATAAAATAATATTGACATGAATATACATGGTAACTTTAAAAGGAAATCTTGGGTTGTTCAAAGAATAATTTTATTTTTTATTTTTTTACTTTATAAGAGTTACATTTATGAGAATGGCCCAAAGGGGTGTTACAGTTGGTTAGACCTTCATAACGTTGTTGTTGAGGATTTTTCTGGAAGTGTGGAATACCTTTGACTAGAAGTAGCTAGCCTGCCAAAAGATGTTAAAGGTTGAAATTTCGGATTTCCAGATTAAATTGAAGATTCTCTACCTTGAGAGTAGGTATTTGACCCACTTGAACAAGAAGTGGTGTTAGACATTTGTGGACTAGCACTGATTCGTGAAATTGGAGAACTAGAATATCCCTAAAGCATTGTAAAACAATGAACTTAGCAAAAATAGGAAATATGATTTATTGATCATTACCCCTTGGGAAAACTAAAAGATACCCATAGAACAATATACTCCTAAATAAACTTTCCAAAACTTCCATCAGTAGCAATAAAGAAAACATCCCTTCAATTATAATAGATACTCATGAAAATTTGCTTGACCTAAAGAGAAGAAGCTTGTGCTCCAATTGCTTGAACTAAATAGAAGAAGTTTGTGCTCCAAACATTAGGGATTCATGGAGACAAGTGATGTTGCAATTACCACAACTCTTGATAGTAGAAGACAGAAAATTTGCATCAAAGTACTCTACCATAACTACACAAAGAATGAAATAAGGATAATGGAGAGAAAGATTCAGTAATAAAAGTATATCCATTTTACATGTAGAGTGAGAAGTGTCTCACCCTTGAGGTTGTTCTGCTTGATACTTGTGGCACATAAATCACTCCACTTTGTAGTGTACTTGTCTCAGGAATGTTAACACAGGAAGCATCTTACTTCAGTGAAGGAAAATGTGGAGTGCCTAGGGAGTCAAAAGCATGTCATTGCTTTACAAAGCATTGCATTACAAAGCAATCTCAGGAATATAAATGTATATGTGATAAGAAAATGCATTTGGAAAACCAACAGTATGCACCAAAAGATGTGAAAAAGAGAAAATATATGCCAACATTAATCTGGCAAGCAGAAGAAGAAAAAAAGAAATATATATATAAATATATATATATATATATGAACATAAATGAATATTATGAAGGCATATTCATATTTCTATAATGCATAGTGGCCAGTGCATATTGCTAGTAGAAACATGAAAAAATCTTCTAACTCTTGCTGCATATGAACTATAATCCTACTGTGAATTGTGCAAGCGATAAGATGCATTTAGAGAAGTACTCCCCATTGAATGTTGAGCCTTTCCATCAAATCTTATACTCGGTGCTGATCAGTGTGCATCAAAGTTTCTATGCTCGTACATATCTACTTTTCTGCATGGTGATTTCTCTTTATCTTCTAGCTTTGAATGACATTTTGTTTACTAATTTTTATCTTCAGTGATTTTTATGTGTCATGATTCTTCTTCAATTTATGCTTTATGGCGTTTCCTTTGCAACATCTGGTACAATTGCTAGTTTAGATCCATCTTAACTCTAAATTAGTCAAGCACTGAGAGGGATCAAATCTCTTTTCACTCTAAAAGAGGTGTGCATATAAGTTATATTCCACATGAATATCATGGATCAATACCATGAGTCATTTTTTTTTTTATTTTTTTTTTATAGGATTGTTTTTGTTTCATTACTTCTATTTATTTTTTAAATGGTTTAATTTAATTTAATTTATATTTTATGTAATTTGACTTAGTCAAAATATTAAACATTACATTAAAAGTGTCTTTGGATACAAAATATTTTTATGATGATATATTATATATATATATAATGATAAATATATATAATTTAACTTTTTAAATATATGTTTTATTTTCAATTTTATCTTGTTTTCTCTTGTTAACAATCTTACACAAAAAACAGGATCCTGAAATTGCACAAAGGGAAAACAACTCCCGCACGTGCTACAAACCTAACCTAGCAGCCATCGCTGCCTCCTACAGCTCCTCCGCTTGGTAGCTTCCTGCTGCTGAGCTCCTCGGAGCATGGTTTGGCCTCTCTGAGCTGATGCGTGCCTCTAATTTGGGCAGTGTTTCACTTTCCTCCTTCTTCTCAGCAGCCTCTTGCTGCTGAGATCTTCCATACCATCCCTCTTTTAGCAGGGGGAGATTCTTCCTCTCATTAAGGGATTGATGATCATGAAGCAACATTTGCAACTCTAATATCGGAAAATGGAGGTCCAAAAGCCAGGCCATCTGTCAGTAAATTTGTGAAGAAGCTAGCAAACATTCCAGAGATCTCATTACCTCCAACACTTCTAAGAAAATCATCTATCTCATTAGTAAAATGTGGTTTGGTGGGACAATTTACAGGGTTGTGGCCTTCTCCTAAAGCAGTCCAGAAACGGGTAGAAAGAAATTGGAGTGCAAATATACAAGGAAAAATAGTTATTCGGTTTTGTGGAAGGGGATATTTTACCTTCTTATTTGAAACTAAGGAAGACAAGGACTTAATATTCAGAAACAAACCCTATTTTATGGACTCAAGAGGCTTATATCTGAATAGATGGTCACTATACTTTGATCCAGAGATGGACATTCCAAGCACGGTTCCGGTTTGGGTAAGGTTGCCTCATCTCCCCCTTCACTGTTGGGATGATGATTCGGTGAGAGCTATAGGAAATGCGGTAGGCAAATACATAGACAGATGTGAGCCCAAAAACAATATGAATTCATGTGATAGAATCTGCATGGAAGTAGACTTGGGAAAAGGTTTACCGGAGGCAATAAAAATCAAGGTGGACCAATGGACACGCATCCAGCAACTGGACTACAAACAAATCCCTTTCAAATGGAAGGTATGCCATGAATACGGTCATTTTTCAAATAGGTGTAGTAAAATAAAAGAAGTAGAGAATGCTGAAGCTCAAGAAGATACATGGGAACAAGTGAAAAGAAAGAAACCCCACAATAAACAAGTGGCAATGAACTCCTCTCAACCTCATGAAAACAATGAAACAACCTCTATTCCTCCAATAAATTCGGCCCCTCTAGTAATTCCTTCCTCAAACCCATTCAAAAATCCTAGGAGATGACTTGCTATCTCCACGCTCTCCTTCTCAAGTTAATGTTTTAGCCCTTATTCCATCCCCCACTCAGAGTCCATCCCCCCCACCACTCACAGTCAACCGAATACAAACAAGAAACAAAGGAAAAGAAAACAATCAAGCATGGGATCAACAAAAAAAAGTAGGAAGGAAATCCAATAAATAAATAAGGGATGAGGTAGTTGCAAAGGAAATGGCCATTGGCACTCAACAGCCAATGGACTCCTTTCTCGACAAATAGACAGGAAGTGGAGAAAAAATCAGCATAAAGAAAAGGGAAGGACACATCACAAATCCAGTAAATAATGATTACGGTCTCTTGGAATAGGAGGGGTCTAGGATCCACTTTTAAAATCAACGTTGTTCGGGACATAATAAACCAGGAATAGCCAGAAATTCTTATGATTCAAGGGACCAAAGTTAGCAAGCAAGAAGTTTAAAAAATGATCAAAACTCAAAAAAATTATGAAGGAATAGCCATAGACTCTAATGGAGCCTCAGGCGGTATATGTACATTGTGGAACAAATGGAAATGGGAACTTGTCAAACCAAAACTCAATAATTATTGGGTAAGAATAGTTCTAAAAAATAAGAGTACAAATGAAGAGTTTAGCATCATAGATATATACTCTCCTAATCAAGCTCAATGTTGGAAATCGGTGAAAGAAGAAGTATCAGAAGGGCAAGGAGGCAAATTAATTATAGGAGGAGACCTAAATCTGATTAGAAATATAGATGAGAAGTTGGGACGTAATTATTTTAGTGATCCCTCAAGAGTAGCGCTAAAATAACTCATAAAAAAGCATAAACTACTTGATATACCCCAAGTAAAGGAAAATACACCTGGAGCAATAAAAGAACAGGACTACACAACATAAAGGAAAGATTAGATAGAATTCTGATTTAAGAAAATATAGTAGCATCATTTTCCATAGTGAAAAGCAAAATTGTGCATGCTTCAGCTTCCGACCACAAGCCTTTGGTATTGACCTTGGATATGCTGGAAAATTAAGGACCAATTCCTTTCAAATACAACAAATTGTGGGACAGCAAGGAAGACTTCGGCAAGCAAATAAGAGAAAGATGGAAAAACACTGTAATAGGCTCTCCTCATTATGTATGGAAGACTAAGCTGAAAATTTTAAGACTTTTTCTAAAAGCATGGGCAAGAGAAAATGCTCTCAAAGAAAAAAAATAAAACTGCAGGAAATAAGAGGAATGGAAGAAATTAAAAAGGCAGCATATAACTACTATAAAAAGCTCCTTTCCATAGGGGATCAGCAAGTGGACAACGAAGAATTTCTTCGGCAAATTAGCAATAAAATCACCAAATAACAAAACATAGATCTAAAGAAAGAGGTGACAGAGGAGGAAATAAAAGAAGAAATATGGAGTATGCACCGGGAAAAAGCACCAGGCCTAGATGGTTTCACAATTGCCTTCTACAAGAACCATTGGGTAACAATTAAGAAATATTTGGTGAGAATGATCAAAAATGTTTTCCAAAAAAATAAAGTTGGAGAAAATACCAAAGCCTCACTCTTGGCTCTTATTCTTAAATAACCAAATTCTATTTCCTTTGATAGATACATGCCTATCTCTCTATGCAACTCTTCCTACAAAATTAATCATGAAAATCTGGCACATAGATTAAAAAAATTTTATCATGCATCATTTCAAAAAATCAAGGTGTTTTGTTCCAAAAATACAAATTACAGACAATGTAATTATAGTGCAGGAGACCATAACATAGTAGTATACAATGAAAGGAAAAGGGTATGGTCATAAAGCTGGATATAGCCATTGCCTTCGACAGAGTAAATCATAAATTTCTTGTGGTTTTCTTTCAAAAGTTTGGCATTTCTTCTAATTTCATAGATATTGTTATGGCATGCATCACCACCCCTTGGATAGCACCTTTGATCAATGGGATACCAAGTAGTTTTTCCGAAGCACAAGAGGACTGAGACAAAGGTGCCCACTTTCCCCTTTTCTCTACATTATAATGGCTGAATCACTGAGTATACAACTAAAAAATCAAAGGGAAAAAAGAAAAAATTACAGGTATTAGAATCACTAGAGGGGTCAAAGAAATAAACCACTCTGTCTTTGCAGATGACACTCTTTTCATTGGGGGAGCCTCCAGCATTATAGCCAGACGATTTAAAAAAATTCTAGATGACTTCCTTCATGATTCAAATGCAGAATTTACATCTGGAACGCTCCAATCAACATAATGCAGAGAATCTCACAAATAATGGAAATCTTGGTTCAATTAAAATGAAGCCATTTCATATATCTTGGATTACCATTGGCAAAAGAAGTGGTCAAGGCAGAAGTATGGAATAAACAAGTAGAAAAAATGAGGGGGAAAATCCAAAATTGGGGAATGATGTGGCTAAATCTAGCAGGTAGATCAATATTAATCAAAGCCCTCCTCTCATCATTGCCAATATATCAGTATGCCATAATTATGGCACTGGAAAGCGTACACAAACAAATGGAATTAATTACTAGAAGCTTTCTATGGCAAGGAGGAAAATAAAAAACCAAAAAATTCAGCCTTATTCGATGGGAACAAGTAACTCTCCCATTTGAAAAAGGAGGAATTTCAATCAGGATACCAGGATTGATGGATAATGCACTCGGGATCAAGTTAGTTTGGCGAATGATAAATGGGAAGGAACAATGGTGGAGCGAAGCACTATCAAGGAAATATCTAAACTGTAACCGGTCAAAGATGCTCACTGAAATAATTCCAGACCGACCTTGTACTCAAGTTTGGAAACTTATAAAAAAAATATCCCTCAAATTAGAGACCAAATTTCCAAAAATTCGAGGAATAGAAAATCTATCTCAATATGGGATGACAGAATCATGGGAGCAACCCTTTGAACCAACAACAAAATTTAAGAGGCTTAAAAGAATGGATGGAGGAGAAAGGTATAACTTCTTTATATTCCATATCTGAATGGGAACATATTAGCTGGACAGCTTGGAGAGTGCAGACACTTCCAGACAGGCTGACAAGGTAGTGGAAAGAATTGAAGCTCCTTTTAGTAGGAGTAGCTCCCATAAATAAAGAAATCCAAGATAATTACATTTGGGATCCAAATGGAAGAAAATTTACAGTAAAATCAGGTTATAACTTCCTTCAAAATTACAACAATTATGAAAATTGGAATTTATGGACAGTAGTATGGAAGAATGAATACCTACCCAAAATAAAAAAAATATGCATGGTCATTACTGAAAGGCAAGATTCTTACAGTAGAAAATTTAAAGAAAAAAAGGTTTTCAAGGCCCCTCCATAGGTGTCATGTTCCAAAGGGAAGAAGAAAGCACTCAACATTTATTCTTGAATTGCATTATGGCAAGACAATGTTGGAAGCAAATTATCAGTCCTTTAGAATTGAACATAGACACAATAGAGCAACTGACAACTCTAAACAAAAATTGGGCTCAAAGTTACCCTTATGCAAAGAAAAAAAACAGTCATTAGTCAAATTTGAAAATGTCTTCCCTCTGTTCTTTGCTGGAAGCTATGGCTAGCCAGGAATAAGTGTATCTTCAAAGGGCAAAAGCCAAGCACAGGGACCATTATAGCGAAGACTTGGGGACGAGTTTTGGAAATGATAAGTGTAAATGGAGCATCAAGTATAGATCACAATAGACTGCAACAAGAAGAAAAGGATTGGTTCAGAAAAGTCCTCATTGAAGGCACATCGAGGATCCAAAATCTAAACAAGGGAGGAGTAAAAATTAGAGATTGGAAGCTTCGTTGGAACGGCATGGAAATAGAGGAATGGATTAAAGAACAAAGAAAACACATTATTTTCTTCGATGGAGCTTCAAGGAACAATCTAGGAAGAGCAGGGGCAGGTGGATTAATCCTGGATCCGAAAGGCGAGACAATAACAACATATGAATGGGGCCTAGGAACAATGACAAATAATAGGGAAGAGGCATATAGTTTGTTGATAGGTACCAAGATCCTGAAAAAAAATCAGATAAAATACCCTATAATAATTAGGGACTCGACAATTATTATAGCAGTGATGGAAGTAGGGAAAGAATTCAAAAATGCACCCTTAAATAAAATAAGACAATGAATTCTAGATAACACAAAAAATATGGGGAAAGTTGTATTTAAACATGTCCTTAGAACACAAAATAAGGAGGCTGACTCACTGGCCAACAAGGCAGTGGACCAGCAAGCTAGAATGGTGAAAGAAAACCAAAATATCTATGAAGAACCTATCCCATAAATCGTCCTCTCAGGAGGACTGGTATGAGTATCAAAGTAGAGCATACCACATCAAATCAATAATAGCAAGAAATCATAATAGGATCAAGAAGCAGAAGATACACTTGCACATGATAGGTAGCAAAATCACAGTCTATCCTTCTTGTGCAATGAAGAAAATCTTCATAATGAAGAAAAGGTCGCATCGTGAATGGCAACAGACCAGAAATTGTCCCCATGAACAGAATGCAACAGTTAAAGGTCATATCAGTCATGATCGCACAGATTTCTATCTAAATAAGGATATGGGCAAGCATGGAGGTTTGGGGGATAATCTCGTGAAGGCTGAGCAGATTCACGAGCCCAACAATCTCAGACATGTCTATAAAAGGAACCATAAGCATAGGTGCCACCAACATCAGAGAAAACACTAGAAAATATGCTTTAGTGAGCAGCGAATAGCTAGTAAAAAAGAGTGCTTCGAACCAAAGGATCAGGTGGGAGGCATACCAAGAGTGGTCAGTAATCTGCAGACCAATTTCACTACATAGGACTAGAACAGAGGTAAACGAGTTGCTTATATTATCAGCGGATATAATCTCTATAGAAATTGCTCTACTTTGCACATTGATATTATCTGCAGGGTAGTTGTTGTATTAAGAGTCTACAGGCCCCTAATTCCAGAGGCTCTGTTTCTATATCCCATCACCAACAGAATAGAAAATCAACTCTCATCGCATTTCACTCCACTCAGAATTCTACCTTTTCAACTCCTTGAGCTATCCCATCTTGAACAGAGTCAGTCCCATTCGAACAGAACTCCTGGCCATTGTTCTCACTCTTAGTGTGAACTCATTGTTCCAGTTCCAGCACTACCTAGCCTCCATCGCTGCGCTTTTGGACATTTGCAAAAAATCAGAGAAAAAACCCCTTTGAAATTCTTGTTGGTTCTCTCGGACTTTGCCAGGCTCCCCAGCAGTTCATCCAGCTATGAAACTCAATATTTAAGCTCTGAGCCTACTACCCTTCCTTTTCTTATTACTCAAAAGCAGATCCCCAAAGTTCTCAGCATCAGCAAGGGGAAGCAGCTTCACTGGCTCCTTAACAGGAACACTACAACAATCAAGAATATAGATCAAAGTAAACAACTAGAATGCCATAAAAACAAAAAGCATATAAGCTCTTAGCCAAAGAATAGAGATTCAAAGTAATATAGTGAACAATCCATCAAAGATGTCTTGCAACCCCTTAGAAAAAGTGGAAAAGAATGAGAGTTATACAATGTGTCGTGCTAACAGATTCATGATAGGCTGATTTATTCAAACTCTCAAAGATCTTCGTTCAGAGATGAAGGGTATAAACAACTATAAACAAAGTGAAATTGAGAAGCAAAGAGAAGAGATTGAAGAGTTGAAGGATAAATGCAAGCATCTGGAGGATGATGTAGACTACATCAACTCTCTGAATCAAAGCCAACAAGGAGAAACTTCCTCGAGATACAGTAAGAAAAGGGAACAGCAACAAGAGGAGTTAGTGAACCAATTTTGGTGAATAACATGTATCCATCCACCAATTCTATGTAAATTTTATAAGCTACTTGGGAAGTTTGTCAGACAGTATGCTTTTATAAAATTTCAGTACTTTAGAAACAATGTCTCACAAGTTGAGGTAGGGACTGTGCTCCCATTTCGTAACTCTAGTAAAGACCTTTGCTTTCGGAATGTAATAGGACTTAGTCCTTCTTCTTTTCGTTTTATAATATCAAACTAGCTGACCATATTAAAAAAAAACAAACAAACAAACAAAACAAAACAAAACAAAACAAACAAACAAACAAAAACCAATCTTACACACAACAAATTTCTACTTTATTAATGCAATCTAGCTTCAAAGGATCTCTCACTAAGTTCATAAATTCACAAATTCACTCACTTATGTATGAGATCTAATCCCAAATGTTGAAAGAGCTATTAATGGAAACTCTAAGGGAATAAACTTAAACTAAAAGAGAATTATATGTGATTGGACAATAAATCATATTCATTAAAATGTTTTAACATAGACATATAAACAAGTTTGAGAGATATTTATTTTTTAATCTTATTAAATTATTAGTAATTAATTAAATAAATAATTGTTAATTATTATAACATATTTTTTCCAAATTTTAATAATAAATATTATTTGTCCTTATAACTTTTTTTTTTATAAATTTACCATCCTGTGAGTACATTATTTTCTAAGTTCACTATTATTTTGTGAACCTTGTCACGCTAACTTTATAAATTTACAAGTTTTATCACTTATGTATCCCTCTATGTGAAATTTAATTCCAAAAGTCTACTAAAAATTTGATCAAAACTTTAAAAGAGTAAATTCCAAAAAAATTGTAATATGACCATACTAGCTCAATTAAAAAAAAATCACATTCTTTAAAATACTTTAACATAAATACAAAACAGGTCATAGAAATATTTATCTTCATACACTATAAATCCACAAATGACTAATTGAATAAGTTATTCGTGCTTTTCCGAATCTGGGTGGTATGCATTCAAGCTCTGGCTCAAATATGAGGATTATGAGAGTGGGATCGTAGGGAGGTCTGGCTAATCTTACAGTGGTTGGACTAAAGCATGTTATCTCCTCTCTAATATTGCGATCAAAATTTGGTTCTCACTGGTGTTTTCCTTTTTTTTTACTATGGCGTATGTTATGTTTTCCCTCTACGGCAATTTTTAACAAAACCAGCAGCATTTCTTTGGATCAAACGTCCATGATTTGGAATGAAGGCAATGTGCCCAGCGGCATGCTTTTTCCTCTCTTATCAAAGCTAGGATTAAAAGGCTTACTGAGACTCTGTGGCTGAGTTTTAGATCTAATCTTCTGCGGCTAGATCTAGATCTAGATCTAGATCTAGATCTAATCTTCTTCCTTATTTCTTTGTGGCTGGGTTCTAGATCTAATTTTTTGTTTCATAGACGAACCACCTGTTCAATCTTTTGCGACTAGATCTAGATCTAATCTTCTGCCTTATTTCTCTGCGGCTGGGTTCTACAAGCAAGTAAAATATGGCTCCCAGCTTCGCGAAAATAGCTGCTAGCTCAGTTCCGTCGACTTCTGGAGGGCAAGCTCTTGCCCATATCGTCAGTGAAGCCCCCGCTCCCACTGTTCAAGTGGTCCAGGCCTCACTCGATGAGGCTTTGAAGTTTTCCGAAAGTGCCCTAATTTGTCGGTTCAATTTTTTTTTGGTCGTGGCTAACAGCTCTCCACAATTGGATCTCGGAGGTATGGAAGCCTGTCATTTCTAATGAAATTAATATCTACCCCTATGCTAGGGGTTTCTTTATAGTAGATTTTGAAAATCCTGAAAGCAGACAATGTATTCTAGATTCCAGCCCTTGGTTTTCAGAAAACTCAAACCTATTCATGAAGCCATGGTACCCATCATTCGATCCCTCAACAACAGTCATAACCTCAGCACCAGTTTGGGTGAGATTGCCAAGCCTACCCTTGCATTTTTGGAATCTCTCCTTGCTAAAAGCCATTGGAAATGCAATTGGGAAATTTTACTACAGGTGCCCAAAAACAGAGGAATATGCCATAACCACCTTTGCATGCATCTATGTGGAAATGGACTTCAGCACCGGATTCCCAGCTGAAATAAACCTAACAAGTAAAGATTATGTGTGGAACCAGAAACTCGATTATGAAAGTGTCCTCTTCAGATGTTGATCCTGCTTTGAGACAGGCCATCTAGCCAAAAATTGCCCAAAAGCCTCCTAGAAAAATTCTGCTAGAAAAAACCACCACAGATCTACATGGTGGGAAGGAGCACAAAAAGAACACTACACTGTCATCAAAGAAGAATACTTTAGAGAAAACTCTGAATCACAAGAAATCGGGCAAAAAAGGAACAACTCTCAAGACAAGCAGGGAGAAAGCCCTGCCCAACAACAAAAAAGTGAACTCGACGACCCCTCAAGCATCAACAGTTATGAGGATTTGAATACCGCACAAAATAAATTTTCATTTAACAGCAAAGCAGATCTCCTAGACCAAACTTCTTCTCAGACTATCTTCAAAAGGACGAACACAATAGATCGCGAAGCTAAGACACCAATGTCCCAAGAACCAAAAGAGATGAAGGAGATGCAAGATAAAGGAAGTTGGAAGACAGTAGAGAAAAAAAAGAAAGCTACAACACTAATCTTGCCAAGAAAGATGAGGAGCTAGACAATTAATGACTAAGAAAATTATAGGTCCAATAGACCAATTTGGTCTCAGTGGACGTTAACCACTCTCATCATTATCATCATCATCATAAATTGTCGATTAGCATAGAGCATTTTCCAATTTGTTATAAATCCAGAAATGACTAATTGAATAAGTAATTGTCAATTATCATAGAGCATTTTCCAATTTGTTAAAACGCTTTGAAAATATATTCATTAATACTAAACAAAACTTAAAAATATTTATCATCATACATGTTAAATAATGAATGATTAAATGAATAAATAATTATTAATTATTATAATTTTTTTAAATTTAATTAATAATATTATTAAATAAATAATTTTTATTTTTAATATATTTTTTAGGTATAGTCTAATTTATAGATTAAATGCCTCTTTTTCACGGAATTCACTAAAATCTAGTAATACAATTTCAATTTTTATTATATTTTTAAATACTTTTGTGAATGCATAAATAGATTCAGTACCCTAAAAAAATCACTCCTCGACACTCAAATTATGTAAACTAAACAATTCAAACTATATAAAATTTTGATTTAAACTAACTAAAAAAATATTGTGAAAAAACCTATTTTGTCTATAAATTAATCTACGCCCTATTTTCTTTATTTTTATAAGATAATCTTTTATATAATGATGTAAAAAATATTTTATATTATATAATTAAACATCTAAATTTTTATCCATTAAAATAAAATTTTATATTTATTTTTTCACGAAATATAATATTCATAATCAAAATAATTTTTTTAAAATTAATATACGTATAAAACTCTAATTAATATGCATATAAAACTCAACAAATTAGATTAATTTATAATTAAAACTTTTATATACATTCTCTCAATTATCTAATTAAACTTAAATCCCTCAATTAAATTATTTATTTCAATCACTAAACTATATATAACAATACAATTTTAAAATAAAAATATAATTAACCAAAAAACCATTACCATAATTAATTCGTCCAGTTATGGCATATTGCGCTTCAACATATGACAATTTATAAGGTAGGGGTGGAGTGGACCTGCACGCAACTGACAGTAAGGTAATAAAGAGGCCACGAGTCCATGGAGAGATGGACAGTTTCTTTTTCGTATATATTTTCCGTGGGGCCCTCCTGTCTCTTTACTTTTATCAGCCGAAGGGAATAAATTAGACGTCTTTTGCTTTGGTATCTCTGCTTTTATTTGCTTTTACTAAGCTGATTTAATCCAAATAAAATTAATGAGGACTTTGGCTAATTTTATAACATTTGGTTATGGTTAAGATGAAAATTAGTTTTGTAAATTTATTTATTTTTAAATATGGTATAAGTATAATTATATTAATAAATGGGTTTTTACGGGTACTCTGTAAGTATGTAGTTTTTATTCTTAGTTAAATTAATTTATAATTATATTAAAAAACTAGACCATCCACTGAAACCAAACCCTAACACAACGCCAAACCCTAATTAATGGACGAAACCAACCCTTACCTTTTGGCTCTTTGGATGCATTAGGTTCTCGAATATGTAATATAACGAAAATTTGTGTCCGCTATTCCATATTGTGCTTCCAACATTTGACAGTTTATAAAGCAGAGTTGGAATGGCCCCGAACACAAGTAAAAGTAAAGTATTACGTAAGCCACAAGCTCGCTTCGTGTGAGTTAAAGGACCATGAAGAGATGGACTGCTTCTTTTTAGGGTATATATTTTCTTTCATGCCTTCTCGTATTTTTACTTTTATGAGCCCACGAGAATAATTTAAACTTCTTTTGCTTTGGTAATTTACAGATGCGATTTAATCCAACTAAAATTAATGAAGGGCTTTTTCTAATCCACTGTTTGAATTAACTATATAAATTATTATATATTTATAAACTTTATTAATTTATTTTTATATTTTTAAAATTGATATAAAAAATTAAATAAATTTGGTAAATTTCTCAAATTAAATTGTATTATTAATACTTTAATACTAAAAACTCTACCCAAATTTTAAATTTTAATATTATAAAATATATTGTTAATTATATAATTTAATTATATTATATTAAATATTAAATTTTTATTAGACATTTAATAAATATGTAGAATTAAATGGTTGTGTTATATAATTTTGATATGCTTTCATCACATTTATTAATGTGGTTGGCTAATAACTTATAATTTCAACTAATTGATATAGGTATTATTTTATAATTGCACTAAGAGATTAGTTACTAGATGTAGAACTTAGATGTAAATATTTTTTAAATTCATTTTTTTATATTGTATTTTTTTTATTAATAAAATTACTTACAATTTTTTAGATACAAGAAAATCATAACATGCATATTATATTAAAATAGATAACATATAGAAAATTAACATCCATTTTGTCATATAAATTAAAAAGAATGATTTTGTATCATATTTAAATTTAATTAATAATCATATAAAAAAATTAATATTTACAATATAACAATATTCTTAACCATGAATATTCACCCATTTTGCAGTAGATATTATTATCTTTTAAAGGAGTAGTCTATAATGCGACTTTTTGGATTTTCTGGCCAGAATTTGGCGAAAAAATTTGAGGTGAAATCTTGATTTTTGTTATTTAAACTGGTTTTTTGAGTGCATATATGGATTCAACACATTGGAAAACCCCTAGGGCACTTCGATTGTGCAGAGTTTACCCATTAAACTTGTGATTTCAATGAATTCCTACCGGATTCTAGACAAATTAAATCGGAAAAATAAATAGGAAAAGTTTTCAAAAAGTTGCATTAAAGACAACTCATCTTTTAAATAAGCTTTCTCACAATACCATGGGCCAATACCTTGACTTATCAATACCACATACCCATAAACATTAACTCATTTCAAAATTTTAAACAATTATAATTATTTAATTATAATTCAATTTTATAACGTTTTTATATTAAAACTAATACTTACAATAAAATACAATAACAAGATTATAACCAGATTCCTAACATGGATATTATTAACTTGTCTCAAAATCAAAATATTTTATAAATATTTATTTTTATTTTTATTTTATATTATTTTTAAAATAAAATCTAAAAGGAAAAAACCACGAGAGATGTTGTAGTGATGTAAATATTTGTAAACATTTACATGTGGTCTCAATTAAAAAGTAATAAAAGGTTAAAAATACATGTCCTTCATCCCAAATCTCTCTATACGAGCCTAGATCCATCTTAACTTCAGATCTACCAAACATTAAGAGGGATCAAATGTCTTGAGATGCAAACCTCTTTTAAAGTGAAAGGAGATTTGATCCCTTTAAGAGATTTGTAGATTTAGAATTAAGATGGATCTAAGCAAATTATAAAACATTTGATTATGGTTAAGATGATAATTATTTTTCTACATTTTATCATTTTAAATATTTATTATAATAAAAATGATTAAACCATTCAAAATTTATAATTAATTCATAATATAATAAATATGAAAGAAATAGGTTAATTATTATACATAATTTATTAAATAATTTCAAAATAATTATTCTATAAAAATTTAATATATTGAAAAAAAATATCATTTAGTATTATATTTAAATAAATAAATAATTATTACATAAAATCATAATAATAATAATAATAATAATAAAATTATATTTCTAAAAATTTCTATCAATTGTATTCATATCAAAAGAAGTTTACATCTGATTCCAAGGTTCACATAGAAATCCATAGATCCAATCTAAGAAGAAAGGAATGAAATTGCTCATGATCAGACAATTTAACCCAAACATAATTGTTGTAGAGCAAAAGCCCAAGACCTTACTAACAAACAATTTATCTACAATAAAATAATGCATCATAGCCACATAAACTTATAGCCAAATACATCACCCTATGGGAATTGTGACACCAATAGATAGAAAATGCATGGATGATTCTCCAGATAAGCTAGAGGGAATTCAAAAGCAAACCCAATCCCTCACAAGTGTTCATCATATGCAAGGAGTTGCATAGTCACATAGAATAAGATGGCCCTCCTAGAAGATCCCCTTACTCTTTGTCAACGTAGCACATAAGAAACAATCTCCATCGAAGAAATAGAATTCTGCAATTAGAACTAATCCAAAATGTTGCAACAACACCAAAATGATTTGTGTCCCTTTCACCACTAAGAGACATAATAATTGAGGTGGTAAAGAGATAGAAAACATAAAATCTTCAACGACTAACAATAATCATTTGATGTAAGAACCTTTTCCCCTACCAAAATTCAGATATACTTGGCTCCCATAGGAAGAAAAATATATGGTACAAACAAAACAAACCATTTCATGCCCCATAATAGAGATAAGATGCAGACTGCCCTGTAGAAACCAAGTTGTAGCATATGAAAAATGAGAATGAACTACCTAAAACCACCTACATCACCGATCATGATCTGAAAAAAATTAAGGTGTGTGTTGCATTGTCATCATTTAGAGGAGGGTCAATAAGACCTTCGCAAGCAAAGTTGCTCACAAAAAAATCTTTCGCTCAAACCAAACATTGGTCGACATTATCCAGACAAAAGTGTTGATTTCTCAACAAACGCTTAATGTCGTCTAAGGAAGAAAAAGAAATATACCTATCCACTTGGTTGTCCTTAAAAATAATGATCCAAGTGGCTCCAAACACATGCAGAAGTCCAAGAGGGCTCATAAGTGGTCAAAATTCAAAGTGGTTAGATTTCTCTCGAAACAAGATGAGAGCAAAGTGCTCGTTTCCCTAATTCCAACGGTGCAAACGACACTCCAATCCGAGTTTGTATGGAGAATATAGAGCACGTCAAAGTTGTGGTCAAAGTTGGCCATGGGTCAAGTTTAAGGGTTCTACAATTTGACCGACACCGGCCATAAAAACCTAGCTCTCGAAAGCAGGTGAATTTGTGGGATGGTTAATTTTCACATTAACCCTTAATCGACAAAAATCAAATCTATTGTTTTTTTTAACAAAAACAATATTAAAAAAAGGGGTGGTCGGCTGCCACGCCGCCCACCACCTCTGCCCCCAACCCTGTGATTCATGTATTCATATTAAGTAGAGGGTATGGGGAGGCGGGCCACCCCTGGCAAACCCGCCAACCCCTTGGAAGTTTCAAACTATATACATAGGTTAGTGCTAACCATGCCCAAAATCAATAACAAATGACAAACAACGCTTATTAAAAAAGCATTGGTCAAACCCCTAGGAAGTTTCAAACTATATACATAGGTTAGTGCTAACCGCGCCCAAAATCAATCACAAACGACAAACAACGCTTGTTAAAAAAACATAATCATCATCAAGTTGGGGAGGCGAGGATTTGAACCATGACCTTGTCCAATAGAATAGCACCCACCACCGTTGGGTCACAGGGATTAAACTTGGTGACTTTTCCCACAGTTAATACTCAAAACCCTTCATTCCGCAGAGGCACAAGGAGGAGAGTGTCGTGAACGGAATGGAGGTTGAGTCGAATTTGAGCGGAACAGTGTGCCCAAGGGTGGAACCAAGAGTTGGCACGAATATCGAGGCAAGCATATTCCATGGGAATATCCTAAGGAATATTCTTACACACAAATTCTTTAAGGAATCTTAGAGATTCCTTGGGAGGTAAATTTTTACATTAACAAAATGCTATCAAGTTTACAACATTTTAACTGAAATTTCACAGTGAACACGATGGTGAAATAAAAATCACCATCTGAGCAAAAAATTTGCAAATTCCCAACAGAGAAGAATCTTTGAAGAATCTTGAGGGAATCTTCTAGATTCCTTGGAGGCTGAAATTCACCAGAATCAGAATGAAACCAACTTTATACCCAAAAGTCTCATAATCTTGCAAGGATCATGATGGCGAGACCAGATTTGTGATCTGAGTTGCAGATCTCCAATCAGCCTAGAGAACAGAATCTTTGGAGAATCACAGGGAATCCAAAAGATTACTACATGCCCATATTTTGACAATGTCGAAATTCGACAAATGGATAGTCAATTTTACACCTCTTGATGACATAAATTCAGTGGTGCAGTCAAATTTTGCAGTTGAGCCTTCCATTTTTTAGCCAACTTCAAAGGTGAAGGTACATGAATTAGTCATGTCATGTTTTCCTTCATAATTGCTGAGATGACGTATTATGTTTTGAGATCCTTGTTTGATGTTATGTTGTGGGATTAATTTTGGCACATTATGTGAGATGTATTTAGCTTTTCATGCTATGTATTTTTGTTAAGTTCCTTGTGTAACTATGTTGAAGGGATACTCATTGCCACATTGTGTGAGATCATGTTAAGTTGTCATGCTGAGAGGAAGCCTTCTTGAGTGAAAATTCATGTAAGAGGAATATCTCATGGAGAGACAAGCCACTCTTGTTTGAGGGTGTATGTCCTTGCTATGACATAGAGTCTTCCATGTACATCATCATCTCTTTCAACATTATATGAAGCGGCCTCCACCATCTTAACATCGGGCTCGGCGACGTAGTCCACACTTGACGAACTCTCTTATCAAATGTGTTGTGCTCATGATTTTCTTATGGTTGTCATGTTTCCTCTTGTTTAAGCACGCACATATGTTCTTTTATGCTCTTTAAAATACAATTCTAACAACATCACAAAAGTAAAGGATCTTGGATGATTCTGATAGCTGAAGGAACCCAGAAGAAGTTTGTTATCAGATCGGTCTTCTCGCTGATATGAATTACGAGCGTGAACAATGATTTAACATGCAGCAATGGAGGATGACAAAGACATGTACGAATCCATGCTCAGGATGTCCAAAATGGTGGACATGTTGTATGAAGCTTATGAGAGACAAGGGAAAGAAAGAGTAGAGAATGATGCTCCATCCACACCTTCCAGTGTATAGTCATCATCTTCATTATCTTCTCATCATTCGAATGAGGAGATAAACCAGAGTCTTCAAGAAGATAACATTGAATTGAAGATGCTTCTAAAAGAAGAGAAAGAGGAGAAGCATTGATTGCAGCTTCAGTTGCAAGCCATAGAGGCAGCGTTGGAAGAATTGAAGCGAAATGACCAAAGCCTTCAAGTAAAGGATGATGAATTAAGGAGCTTTCTACAATAAGAGAAAGATGATAAGCAGAGACTGCAACTTCAACTACAAGCCATGACAGAGGCCTTGGAGAAGTTGAAGAGAAACGAAGGCTTAGAGAAGCCTTCGTCATCTATTTCAAAATTGACAACTGAGGTAGACAATGTTGATTATTCTTCAGTTTCATCTTCACATGATGTTATTTCTGTTGGAAATGTGGAGATACTGATCACAGGAACTGGCATGAGACTCCTTACCAAGATGGGGTACAAAGGAGGAGGGCTTGGTGTTAATGGCCAAGGCATGACTCAACCATTGGAGGTCATGTAAAGACCTCGATTCACAGGTTTGGGATATACCAAAGGAGAATGCACAAAGGTGTCATATGCTTCCGAGACATTATTGAAACCATCGAAGAAAGAGAATGATGGGAACACATCACCATCATCCCATGGAAATGCACATTGTAGAGAAAGAGCTGAGGCAAGCTCTTATCACCATAATTACACCAGAGATAGCCAGGAAAGGTATAAACAGTCTCAGTATTCTAGAGTTCATTTTGATTACAATCATGTTTCTTATGATGAACGTAGATCATGGCATAGAAAAACATATGGTTTTTGTGGTTTACATAGCTATGTGTTTGTTGAGTGGTAGAAGAGAGTGGTAGCACGAAAGAGGATGAGGCGTGAAAGGCCTTCTCCACAGCAGGAGAAGAAGCATGTTAAGCAGGTTTGGAGCAAGAAGAATTTTTGTAGTCACTGCAACAGAAGTGGTCATCAAAGAGACACATGTTGGAGGCTCCATCTAGAGAAGCGCCTTAAGGAAAAAGCATTTGTGCATGAACTAGTTGAAAAATTTGATCGACAAGCGAATCCACCATAGGGAGGTGACTTGTTCACTTTGATAAATGAGAAATTATTTTTATAGATGTGTTAGCTTGTCATGGCCTTATTTTTGTAAATCATTTGTTGCAACTTTAAAATGTAAAAGTGATGATGTGTTTTTCATCACTTGTTAAGAAACAATGATGTTTTGGCCTTGTATTGATAGCTAGGGTATTATTTCTATTTTGATGTAAACTTGACCACAAGTATGTGTTATAAAGTCGTGGCAAGTCTGGGATGTTTGGGTTATAGTTGGTCGTTTAAGTTAAGCATGTAGTTTGCAATATATTTTATAGGTTTGCAGAGGATGTAGGTGTTGGCTCATCACTTATGGCTCTAAAGAACAAAGGTGAAGGAGAAGGAAGGGTGACCTGTTAGGACACTTGTGGTACAAACAATGTACCAAGCAGTTGCAGATTATTTTCATGCTTTTGGAGGACCAAAAGCTCTTCAGTAGGGAGGAATGATCTAGATTTCTCCAGACACATGCAGAAGTCCAAGAGGGCTTAGAAATGCTCAAAATTCAAAGTGGTCAGATTTCTCTCGAACAAGGACTAGAGCAAAGTGCTCGTCACCCTGAATCCAACGTTGCAAACGACACTCCAATCCGAGTTCGTATGGAGAAGATAGAGCAAGTAAAATTTGTGGTCAAAGTTGACCATGGGCTAGGTTTAAGGGTTTTACAATTTGATTGACACCGGCCATAAAAAACTAGATCCCAAAAGCGGGTGAATTTGTGGGATGGTTAGTTTGCCCATTAAACCCTAATCAACGAAAACCAAATCTATTGTTCTTTTTGAACAAAAATAGTATTAAAAAAAGTGGTGACGGGCTGCCACCCTTGACGATCCTGCTATTCATGTATATGTATTAAGTAGAGTGGATGGGGAGGCGGGCCATCCCCACCGAACCCACTAACCCCCAAGAATTTTCAAACTATTTACATAAGCCGGTGCTAACCACACCCAAAACCGATCACAAGCGATAAACAACGCTTATTAAAAAAAACATAACCGTCACCAAGTTGGGGAGGCAAGGATTTGAACCTCGGACTCATCCAACATAATAGCACCTACCACCATTGGGGCATGGGGATTAACCTTGGTGACTCTGCCCATAGTTAATACTTAAACCCTTCATTCCGCAGAGGCACAGGGAGGGGAGAATTGTGAATGGAACGGACGTCGAGTCGGATTTGAGCAGAACAGTGTGCCCAAGGGTGGAACCAAGATTTGGCACAAATATCGAGGCAGGCATATTCCATGGGAATATTGCTTGGAATATTCTAAGGAATATTCTTCCATGCAGATTCTTTAAGGAAACTCGGAGATTCCTTGGAAGGTAAATTTTTACATTGACAAAATGCTATCAAGTTTACAGTCATTCTAACCAGAATTTCACAGGGAACGCGATGGTGAAATTAGAATCACCATCTGAGCAACAGATTTTCAAATTCCCAATAGAGGAGAATCTTTGAAGAACCTTGAGTGAATCTTCCAAATTCCTTGGAGGCTAAAATTCGCCAGAATCATAATGCATCGAAATTTATACTCAAAAGTCACAGAATCTCACAAGGATTATGATGGCAAGATTAGATTTTTGATCTGAGTTGTAGTTCTCCAGTCAACCTAGAGTACAAAATCTTTGGAGAATCGCGGGGAATTTAAAAGATTCCTACATGCCTAGATTTTTACGGTGTCGAAATTCGACATATGGATAGTCGATTTTACACCTATCGATGACAGAAATTTAATGATGCAGTCAGATTTTATAACTAAGCCTTCCATTATTCGGCCAACTTCAGAGGTGAAGGTACATGAATAAGTCATGTCATGTTTTCCTTCATAATTGTTGAGATGATGTATTATGTTTCGAGTTCCTTGTTTGATGTTATGTTGTGGGATCGATTTTGCCACATTATGTGAGATGTATTTAGCTTGTCATACTATGTATTGTTGTTGAGATCCCTGTGTAACTGTGTTGAAGGGATACACATTGCCACATTGTGTGAGATCATGTTAAGTTGTCATGCTGAGAGGAAGCCTTCTTGAGTGAGAATCCCTGTAAGTGGAACGTCTCGTGGAGAGACAAGCCACTCCTGTTTGAGGGTGTATGCCCTTGTTATGACATAGAGTCTTCCATGTACATCATCATCTCTTTCAACATTATATGAAGCGACCTCCACCATCTTGACACCGGGCTCAGAGACGTATTCCACACTAGACGAACTCTGTTATCAAATGTGTTGCGTTCATGATTTTTTTATTGTTGTCATGTTTCCTCTTATTTAAGCATGCACATATGTTCTTTTATGCTCTTTAAAATGCAATTCTAACAACATCACAGAAGTAAAAGATCTTGGATGATTCTAGTAGCTGAAGGAACCCATATCAAATAAGGTGCAAGAGAGTGGCCATTTGTTGATGAAGTGCCAAAGAACTTGTTGTTGCTCAAATTGTCCTGGTATCCGAGGATAGTTTGTGATCACATCACTAAGGATTCTATATCCTCCCACTCTAGGTGACAAGGGCTGGCCTCCCTTTCACCACAGGGAGTATTCCCTGGTGATAATCAAAATTGAATAGTTATTGTAAAATAGTGTGAATTAAATATATTTTGTAATTAAACAAATAAATAGACCAGATTATTGAAAAAAGAGTGTTTTAAATAAAATAATGTTTTTTGGGAAAAAGAAATAGTAGGTACATAACTCATGAAAATTTATTAAATAAAACCTTCATTAACGAAAAATAAATTGAATTAATATATATCATAATTCGCAAAGATTAGCGAGAAATAAAAATAAAAATTAAAGAAAAACAAAAATTAAGTCACATTCGTGTTAAATACATTTAATTGAACTGTGTGGTTTATGAAATTTTAATTATAAACTCCAAATTTCTACTCTATTTTCAAATAAGTTTCTAACCCACTTAAACAATATAAAATTGTATAAAATATCGTTGAAGTTTTGCGATCGAATGACTGTCGGATGTGGAATGGCTCGGTGGTTAACCTCAGCGGCAGGCTCGATGGGTGGACAAGCTATGTCCATCATATTCAATGGTTTGTTTATGAGTGGAAGTCATAATTTTGAGGAGTGCATGTTAAATTAATTTCACCTCTCCAGTTCATATTGCGAATGTATGTCCGGTGGAATAGTTATGGTGGGTTGTTGATTCGAATGGTCTAAGTCATCAAACATTCATTCACATTCAATATTATTAAAAAGCACAAACTTTTACAACGAGATTTTTAAAATTCGTTGGAGAAATTATGTTGCCATTAATATTTATTTATTTTATTATTTATGTTAATGGCTTTTTAATGATAAGTGTATCTTCATGTGCTAAATACCATCGAGCTCTTTTATTAATCGTTGAGTGGAGTGAATAAGAGGTGAGATAAGAAGATATGTTAGGTAGTTTTAATGATTTTAATATTAGTTTTTTAATTTTTTAACATTAATATATATATATATTTATTTAATATATTATAGTTATTTATTTGAATTTAATTATTATTTATTTAATTTGAATTTTATTTATTATAATAATAATTGTAATTATTAATTTAATTAATATATAATAGTGATTTATTACTAGTTATAATGATCATTACAATAATAATATATTTGTTGGTAGGAGCAAAAATGAAAATTCAATGAGCGATTTTTTATTATGAGAATTTGAGAGGAAGTTATATAACGAGGGAGGTATGAGGCGAAACTAATAGAAGGAGCCAAGATCTAACTGGGGTTAGATTGACAACAATATTTGGCTCTAACCAGGGATGATGTTCCCCTGCATAGGATCAAGAACGTATACCAAATATCTTCACATTGGGCATGGAGTCGATTTATGAGGACAAGACAACTCAAGGATAAAATGTAAAGCAAAAGAAGGAAAGTATTTGCATCTGAAAGTTTTGATTAATCAACAACAAGAATGAAACAAGAGTTAGACGTATGAGATCCGCAGTATGCAAAAACTAAAGGGTTTAGCGAATATTCAAAAAATATTTGTTCATAATTTTCAGTTTATCGAGTAATTATAATAGTGATTTAGGGCACATGATCATAATTTGGTATATGTCATTCTTCATAAGAGCATTCAACACTATAATAATTCATACCTTCTTATAGTTAATTCAGATCAAGAAATTACATCTATCATAGAACTAATTAAGATTCATAAGAGCGACTTCTATTTTTGAGTAAAGTTTTACTGAAACTAGGGAGACTAGTTGTCAGGGATTTTGGTTCCCTTTTGGTCACATGACATGAGTTTCTAGAATCGTATGTCACTCCACTACAATGAGCGTCTGTAGCCCTGATGGAGTCATCCACTATCTTGAGATGAGGAACTCTATGAACTCTTGTTTTACCCTTCATGTTAGCTGCCTTCGTTAAATTTATTTAGCAAATATAACATTCACAGGATGTGAGGATTACACACTGGAGTTAGTCTAATATCATTGACCTTTCTCTACTACCAGTGAGTGTCCATAGCCCCATAAAGGTACCATCATACCCCATTGGAAGTTACCTCAACAAAAGGAATGGGAGGATTACACACTAGATTTTAATCTAGCGCTACTAGCCTTACTCTCCTACCAGCGAGAATTTATAGCCTCAATGGAGATACCAGCATGCCCCACCTAAGAAAACATCAGTTCTTATATCTAGGGTAGTATGGTGATAAGGGAAGGTCTCATGCATGGTTATAATGTAACTAGTTCTACCAAAGTTTCAATTATATTTTATGAAAGCCCACTCTTATGGTTATAGGTATAGCTCTTATGACTCAATGAAATACCTTAGTATTTATGTGTAAGCAGCATGAAAGAGAGTTTTTGTGAGCAATGTTCAACACGAAGAAGACATTAAACAAATTGAGATTTGAGCCCTTTAAATATTGTTACCTCTTAAAAATGATTTACAAACAAAGTCTTTAAATAAGTATTAAAAACTCGTTAATATAGTTCATACTAAGGATTCATAGATGTGTATTCCATTCTACTATGATCGCATATAGACTCTTCAAGAAGCAAAAACCTTCATCTTTATTAATTTTAAACCAAGTAAGCATAAAAGGTTTATTTATGTACATGGTTTATATACAATATGTTTCAATGACCTTATTTATCAAAGAAATTGAAAATCTAGTGTAGTCAAACATAAATTTTATCAATGGCAAAATTCTAACATTGGGCTCTATTCTTAACCAAAATTGTAGTATAGGAAGTAAATAGTAAGATTTGTCAACTAACTCGCATCCTAGAAGAGAGTAGATATAAAAGCAACATGAAATTGATGTTCTTTCAAAAACTTGATTCATCCATTCCTCCACAAAGTCATAATATCTCATTTGAAAATTTAAATGATCAAGATTTTCAAGCATGAAATTTTTAACAATTATTTCATAAGAGGGATTCTTGTTCCTTTCTGAGATAGTGATAGAGTTAGTCCCACAACATCCTTCATATTCAGATTGTTGTGTCTACCTCCATTGCTTGAATAACCATTTGGTTGGGTTGTTCTCCCTCTGGTTCCTCGACTTACAGAGTCTCTATAGTTGCGAAGGGATTCTCATTCCCTAGAGGTGATAGTTTACCATGTTGATGGGATGATGTGTCAACTTCATGTTGCAAAGGACACTGACGAGACCCCGCTGGGGGTGGTTGAGTACGGGATTAGCAGTTCACCGACCACTCACTGATTGAAAATATTCATCATCCTTACTCTTGGAGGCAACTAGGGTTTCTTCCACAAGAGTAAGAGGGAAATCCTAAAAGAAATGCCCATACCCATGACATTTGTGACATTTGAAGGGAATGTGCTCATAATCAAGCGGTTGAGTCCAAACAGTGTCATGGTATTCCAGATCTATAGATTCTAGTAACAACTCATAAATATTCACGTGGACACAGATTTGAACATATGATGCATGACATCTTCACTTTGATATTTCAAATACTTTGCCAAATGCTCCAATTGCTTTTTCGATCCCTTCAAGGATATATGGTTCCCAAAAGTCTTCTAGAAGGGAGAACATGTAAACCCAAACTCGTGCTACCTTGAATTGCTCCTTTTTTAGATTATATCATTCCTCCCAAAACATGATGAATAGTCTGAAACTATTCATAAAGTACGGGCCATTTTTAAAGATATGCTTTCGATCATCCATATCTGCATATATAACTGTAAAAAATCCTTTTTCTCTCATCCTCAACTCGATCTTCTCTCTGGGGTTTCATTTTGAGTGGATCCATTATATAATTTTTTGTTCTCTCGGGCAGATCCCCATAAATTTGTAGATCAATGCATGATATTTCATATATTAGCAAGAATTTTCTAATAGATTATTTAGAATAACAAACTTTGGGTTCTTAAATGCTTTTGGAAGGCAGTGAATCTTACCATAAGCTTGCCATTAAGTGCCCATCACGGGGGAATCGCCAGGCAAAGAAGATGGAAGACCATTACCCTGATGTCCTAGTTGTGAGGTGTTGGTGGTACTCCGATTGACCACATCTCTGAATGATGAGGGCCCTCCCCTCCCCTGCGAGGGGCCACTCATAGGCCCATCACTAAACTTCGCTTGTGAATTGCAACTGTTGGGGCTTGGATGAAACTTCAGTCGAATGGACAAAAGCCTAGAGACGACCCGGGGACACCCTGCAGAACACTAGATGCTTCATAAACCCTAGTTAAACTACAACATTATAGACGTTAACATTTTATTTTATTATATATCACATTTTGAATAAATTTAATATATGTATTTAAAAAAAATCCTTACATGTTTTTTTTATTTTAACTTTTCATATATACATGTTAATTTTTTATTTTTATTTTCTCTTATTTCAAATCTTATTTGAATGACTTCGTGAGTAGTCTTCTCTCATCAACAATCTTACACACAACAAATTTCTACTGTATTAAAGCAATCTAGCTTCAAACATCTCTCACTTATATATGAGGTCTAATCCCAAATGTTGAAAAAAAAGAGAATTGTATGTGATAGTAATAGACAAAAAATCATATTCATTAAATTTTTTTAACATATGTTCATAAATACAAACAAGTCCAAGATATATTTATTCTCTAACCTTATTAAATTATTAGTAATTAATTAAATAGATAATTATTAATTATTATATATTTTTTTTCAAATTTTAATAATAAATATTATTCTTACTTAAAACAATTTTTTTTATAATTTTACCATACAGTAAATATATCATTTTCTAAATTCACCATATTATTTTGTAAATCTTCTCACACTAACTTTATAAACTTACAAGTTTGTTCGCTTATGTATATCATGTAAAATTTAATTCCAAATGTCGAATAAGAAATTGATCAAAAATTCAAAATATCCCATAAAAAATTAATCAAAAATTTAAAATAGTAAACTCGAAAGAATTGTGCTATGAACATGGTAGCTAAATAAAAAAATCACAAATGCTTTTAAAATAAATACCAGACAATAAATATTTATTTTCATACACTTTAGAACCACAAATAACTAATTGAGTAAGTGATTGTGAATTACTATAGCACATTTTCCAATTGGTTAAAATGTTTTGAACATATATTTATGAATATAATGAATAAACATTATCAATCATTATAACATTTTTAAAAACTTTTATGGAAATAACCAATAATTAACTAAATAAATAATTATCAATCATTATAAAAAAAAATAAAATTCAATGATGGAAATGGTTCGTTATCAAAGCATAAGATTAAATAATTAATAATCTTTTTATAATTAATTTTCATTCTTTAATATATTTTATTTTTATTTTTATATAATTTTGTAATAGATAAAATAATTTAAATTATATAATTAAATCTCTAATATTTTATGAGTTAAAATATGATTTTGTATTTATTTTTCCACTATATTTATAATCAAAATGAAAATAATTAATATAAATATATAACTCTAATTAATATAGATATCAAACTCCAATTAATATGCATATAAAACTCAATAAATTAGATTAATTTATTATTAAGACTTTTGTATACATTCTCTCAATTATGTAATTAAACTTACGTCACTCAATTAAAAACAATACCATTTAAAACTAAAATATAATTAACCCAAAAACACATTACCATTAAGAAAAACGGATAATAATTAATCACCATAAATAGAAACCAGTAGCAAGTAATCATTTCATGGATTATGTGAACCAATTACAATACACTTTGTAATTTTAACGAGCGTCGACAATTCTGTGAGGACTTGGACTTACTCAATTCAATTCAGTGACTTCAAATCTGTGGCGTAGTGCCACTTAAACCGGACTCCTGCCAAAAGAGCATTGAGCCAGAAAGCAGATGAATATACAAGAATACCATTATTATAAGTGAGTGCAGAGGAATACACCAGAATTCCATTCTCATCCTTAGATTGAGAATCATATTCTGGTGGATACTCGCCTAAAAGATAACTTCCAGTGGCCCACTTTACCCAAACTAGTACTTGTAAAGCACCATATACCCATCTACCAAAACATTTTGGGCCCAAAATTCCTAATAACAAGCTACCACATAAAATACATATCAATTCCAAAGCTATAACCGCGCAAACCAGAACTTTTGGACGCAGCAAAGTCTTCCTCAAACCGCCAGGAAAATACCGAACGTTAAGACGACCCCAAAACTGGAGTATGGGATGAAGGCAAACCAGGAGAGGAAGGCAAAACTGGAGCATCCGCTGAAACCAAACCTTAACACGACGCCAAACATTAATTATTGGAGCAAACAAACCCTTACCTGTTGTTGCTTCTTGGGAAGCAGTAGATGTTGGCTCTTTGGGTTCATCGACCTTAACGGTTGGGTTCTTGGATCTGGAATCTCTTATCAAATACAAATGTAAGCAGTCCATGCCCAAAGCAATACCAATGCCTACCAATATCGCAACAATGACACTGTATTTGGAAGGCGGTTCAGAGCCCTTATCGTACCATTTTCCAATGTTTGTAGGTTGCAGAGAAACAAAGAGCACCCAAAATATGGAGCAAAAGAGGTTGAAAGATCCTACTATATAGGACAAGGTTCTAACGCCCAAACGAGTACCTCTAAAGTTCAACACCCGGCACTGGTAGTTGTTTTGGGCATTACCATTTGTTAGAAAAGCACCGGCGGCAAACCCACTTCCCTTACTATCTACCACATAATCTTTAATTGCTCTTCTTGCCACAAGAGAGCTGGAGAAGCCGTCGACCCTGAACCAAACAGTGAGTAGAAGGTTGAGTGCGATCTCTGTTAACCTTGGCACTATTAAAGACGCAGTGCTGTAAGCACTGTCAGATTCTCCCGTAGCTCCGAAAGATCTGTTCAGCAGCTTTGTCCAGTAATCATAGCCTGATGGAGAAAGTGGAATGCAGATGCAAGGATGCTCCCTTGTCATGGCTCCCTTGGAAACATACTCAAATATTTCATCCACTGCCTGCTTTCCTTCCTTCTTTTCTTCCTTCCACCCATGGCAACCATTTTTTAGGCACTCTGGAGATGGCAGTAAGCATAGGGAATCAGATAGTCGTTTAAGACTTCCGGGCATCCGTTGATAAAGCACCTTTACGATGTCTTGCACATTCCAGAATACAATGCATTTGCATTCATATCCACCATCTTGAAGCTTGCAATTACAGATCCCAGGGAGGAGTTCAGCAGATTCAGTGGGTTTAGCAGATTGAGATTTTAAAGGAAAACATTGAAGCAGAATAGAGTGCACCTTATAGGCATTGCAGATATACTTCATAAATTGCTTCATCGATGAATTGGGCGGGTTGTATGACAGCATTACCACAGAAGCCTTTGCAAATCGATTTTCTGGTTCTGGAGTTTGCTCGCAGGTAGTCAGTCCGAACCCGGCATTTATCGTGTACAGTTCGGGGCCTCTCAGGGTTGCCAGAACATCCCTGGCGCCCAGCTCCAGGTCGAGTCTTCCCCTTAACAAGCTCGTAACAAAAACCACAAAATTCCCCAAAATAGCGAATCCCAGATCGGGAAAATTAGCGGACCCCGATACGATCTCACCGGACTCGGTCTGCGCGAAAGCAAGATTGCATAGCCATCCCAAGCAGCTAAAGAAATGAATAATGAACAAGTGCAGTATGTATCGGCTTCGTGAGACACCCATCCCAAAATTCAAGGAACGATGAAGCTTTTCAAATCTGCGATAAGCAAAAAAAAATTGAGTTCGGCCACACTCCCCTGACAGTAAGGTAATACAGAAACCACGAGCCCCATTCCCCTGACGTAAAGGACCGTTTGGTCAATGGAGAGAAGGTTCTTTCAGGGCCCCTTGTCTCTTTACTTTTATCAGCCGAAGGGAATAAATTAGACGTCTTTTCCTTTGGTATCTTTGCTTTTATTTGCTTTTACGAACATGATTTAATCCAAATAAAATTAGTGAGGGCTTTCGCTAATTTTATAATTATA
>APFE031722318.1:3715-20002 GCA_000404065.3 Pinus taeda
AAAAAACTACTTTGGGAGAAGTATAAAAAGGCTTCAATGGGAAGGCCTTAAGGAGGAGAGAAGAGAGAGAATTACTCTACTGAGATTATCCCTGATTAGGTCTGAAGATCCTTGTGCTTCCAGCACTTCCCCCACTACAGGAAACCCTTGTTTCCTTGAGTTATGATATCATTTCACTAGTTGAGATATCTTTGTGTGAGTCATGGAAGGAGCCTTTTAAAGACTCGGGATTGGACGGATCCAGAGGACGATTCCAATTGGAGCCAGCAAGAGGAAGATTTAGATGATATCTTTCCTTGCTTTGTTTTATTTATCTGCAATAAAGAAACATTTGTCTTGTTCCCGAAATCAATCTTCTTCATGTATATAATGTTATTGTTATGGTTTACATATGAATAGTTGTTTAAATGTATAACTAACCATATTTCAATAAGTTATGAAATTGATTCCTATATGATACTTTGTCCATATATTGCTATGCTTCTTTGAATTGGCTCTTTTGCAGGTTCAAGGATCGAGAGGAAATCTCAGAGGGTTTGGACCTTGGTTGGATCTACCCAAACGAAGGACCCCCAGGTGCACCTCTCTTCACGTAGTTTGCTTATTTAAGTATCATGGTTGTGTGGAATGCTTGTTTTTTACTGTAGATAACCCCCGCTCTGCTAGGGTGTTGACCCAAAATCCTAGGGGATTTAATCCCTCAACATCTACCTATTTGTTATCCAGTGCTACATAAATACGAGGAATGCTCTGACCAACATCCCCAACGGTCACCTCCTCCTGTGCACTATATGTCTGAGGTCTACCACCCTGATTATGTGAGAAATCTCTCTTAAGGTGTTCCTTACCACATGTCCAACACTCCAACCATCTAGTTCCATCACCTCTATGATGTTGTTGGGATCCATGTTCATGTCTAGCTACGTTGAACTTCTTTTGTGGTGCCATAGTTTCTTTCTCTTCTACACTGTGAGGCTTTTCTCTTTTCGGCTACCATTTACCTTTACCTTTATGTTTATTTCCATCGTTGGTGAGATTCATTCTTACGGTTCGACTGCTCACAAAAATGCTTCAATTTCCTAATATCTTCCTCAAGTGAACAAGGCTCATCATACTCAATCGGATCTTTAAATGTTAATGGAAACCACTAACAAATCGTTGAACTTTAGACTTCTCATATTTAAGATATGAGACATATCTCAATAACTCCAAGAAATTGGTTGTATACTCCTCATTTGTCATCAATCCCATCTTTAGTTCATAAAATTCTTTGGCCTTGTCATTGTAGTACCTTTCTGACAAGTACTTCTCCTTGAAAAGCCTATTGAACTCATGCCAACTCAAGTATTTTGTCCTGATGTCTCTAACCCGCTTCAAATCCTCCCAACATATATCTTCTTTACCTCTTAAGTTGAAGATAGCTACTTTGGCCTTGATATTATCTGTATAATTATGCGACTGAAAGAATTTCTTCATCCCAAGTATCCAAGCCTCTACATCTTTTGTCTTCTTCACATTGCCATCAAAAATAGGTGGCTTTGCTTTCTTAAATTCATTTGGCAATTATCCCCTATCACTCCTAATGTAAGGATGATAACGATGATGATCAGAATGCCTATCAAAACCAGAACTAGAGAAGTACCTGTGTCCATCATCTCTCGTCTCTAGAGTATCCAACAACCTTCCATCTCTAGGTGTGTCATCTCTATCTGACCCATGACCACCATAAGACCTACTTCCATATGCCCCATTAGTTATGTCCTCCTATCCATGGTTGATTCGAAGAGGCCCTGTTCGCTACAATTCTGACAAACTCTGATGGAGTATTGCATTAACCTCTGGTTGTTTCTCTTGTGCCTGCATGATTTTGTCATTGTCCGCCTTGCAACTCCTTATTTATTCCTTCAAGCTTCTCAATGTGTCTACCAAATTAGAAGAGTGCCCAACACCATATTTCTCATCCTATTTATAGGGAGATTCTTTGTAGTCTACCATCTTGCTAGTCATTTTGATCTTTTTCCTGCAAGGCATACTATGTCAGCTAAACCAAATCACAAAAAACCAATGTACCTTAGAAAAGTTCGGGGAGGATATATCATTTGCAATATCATCCAAATCAGTGTAATACATGTATAACATAATCATGACAACATATATACATATAATACATAATCATATAGCCATATAACCATCATTCTAGCTAGAGTCTAGTCATCAATGCATGACCATATCAACTACACATACCATGACCTCATGAATGACAACCACAACCACACCAATGTAAATTTGAAAACATGTAAGCATGGAAACACATAGCAATGCATAACAAATCATACAATCCTGATGACACACTTCACAACAATAACATCCTCTTTCAGATGGTGACATTATTACAACCATGATGGACACCATGCATATGCAACAAGCATATAGACCGCAAGGATGATTAATGATCTGAAAATGAGATATTAGACTAGTATTAAGGTATTAAAGACTCATGTGCATGGATTTGCCTATATTACTTAGTGCAACGGATCGATAAGATTGCGAATAATATAGACAATGAGTAGTTAGAGAACCATAATAGACAAACGCACATAACACATCAAGTTTAATATGGAGATCACCCAAAACTCTTGGGCTACGTCTCCTAGTCTAGCCTTCAGCGGTGACCTCTCTATTATGTCTTCAAGAGCATAGTTTTACAAAAGTGAGCTCAATTTGAGTCTCAATGCAATAGATAGAAAACAACAGGTGTTTACTTGAATCCCTCTAGTCTCTCTGAGGACATAGACTCTCCCCCTTGCTCTCTGTCTCTGTTTCTCTATCTCAGCACTGCTTGCCTCTATCTCTGTCATTCAGTGGCTTTTAAGCTAATCAACGTTGTCTATTCATTTCCTCTTCTAGGCACTTTGGCTCCCATCCTTTGTTCACTCAAATCCCCTCTAAGCGTTAAGCAATCATTGCTAAACATCTTCAGGGATGGTGGCCACCTGTTCTGCAATGGAAGGGGCCATCAGTGCCTTTGAAATTCCCAAATAGTTGTTCTTCGTTTACACATAGAAATACACAAAAACACATAAAAATCTGCCTTTGGGTGCTATCGCAAGTGGTCATTAATCCAACGGTTGCTAATGATTTCGGGTGGCTTATGTGCTTAGAGGTTACCTGCCCGAAAAGGCAGTTTTCTCTCTCCGGCGCCTAGCCACGTGTCGACCAATGTATGGGCTCAGGTGGAGCCCGGCCAATACCACTTACCGCTTATGGCCTGCTTGAAATCCTGCTCGTTACGAAACTCAAAATATATATCACTGCATGTACAAACCCTTTCGGGTCCGTTTTATCGCCCCATTGGCATGTCCTTTGGTTTTCGTTTATTTAACGAAAATGTGAATTTACATAGGAAAACTCCATTTTATGGAACTCAAAATATATTAAATTTCATCCATAACCCCGTCAGGTTCGACTATCGCAAGTTGCAAGTATATTGGCCCCACACCTTTGTATTGCTCCGATGCGATAATGTGATGCGATATATCGCAATCGCATATCACATAGTCCTCGGGCTATTGGTAAGTGCTACTTTGTATTCTGCCGATGTGATATTGCGAGTTAGCCTGGGCTATTGATCTGCACGCTTGATCAACGGTCCTCGTTGACTTGCACTAATCTCTATTGGAATTGTCATATGGCTTCCTCCGATAACCTCTGCTTGCCACTGCCGATTGCGATATTCCGATCAGATCTGGACCGTTGATCGGTCAGATCCGACGACTCCTATGCATCATTGTTCAAGCCTCCGATAGCTCTCTTTTTCACTGTTTCTTCATGTTTTTCAGGCCCGATAGTGTAATCCGCCATTTTTAAAAGTTCATCCTTTGCGATTGTTTTTTATTTTTGAAGACTTAGAGGGTATTTTGTATCCATTTTGGATCACGCCTTCCGATTGAAAAAGCTTTTGGACCACCAAAAGTTGGTTTTTTAATCATTGATCAAGTGAGGATAAAACTTCCTCACTTGTCCAATCTCTATCCATCTTGCATTGCTTGCTTTTGAACCTTTGAGTCTGATTCTCAGGTACTCCTCATCCCCTCTGCATGTAGTTCTCACCTTCCTGTCTAGAACTGTGTCTTCCTACAACTCATTGAGATATTTAGGCAACAGATCATCAATAGAAGGCAACTGACTTTTCTCTTCAGGATCTTCAATCAATGAAGGTTCATATAGTCTCAAGTTCTCTGCATTAATGATTGAATAGATATGCATATAAGCTTGAAAATCAAGGTGAAAAGCGTTTTCAACAATTTTCTCAAGTATCTTGAAAGGCCCATACCTTATTGGCTTCAGCTTCTTACCTTCACCTTTCATTCTATCTTTGTTGATCTACATCCAGAATTGATCACCAACTTGGAAGCTATGCTCGATTCGATGCTTGTCATGCCTTGCCTTGTACTTGGCCTGGCTTCTTTCTAGACGTTCCTGCACTGCCTGGTGAATTTCTTGGATATGTTTAGTGAACATGGTTGCTTTTTCCACATCATTGTGTCCATCGACTGCTATGTCTTTACTAAAGACAAAATCCAAGGGAGACTTTGGTATAAAACCAAAACAAGTCTCAAAAGGATATCTATGAGTAGAAGAGTGCTTGGCACGGTTATAAGCATGTTGAACATAACACAAATGTTCATCACAAAGCTTGGGATGCTTGCTGCAATAGCCCCTGAGCAACTGGATCATTGTCATGTTGACTACCTTTGTTCGACCATTTGTTTGTGGATGAAATGATGTGCTCTTCTTCAATCCGGTGTCTGTCAATTCCCACAGAATTGACCAAAACTTCCCAACAAATCGGGAATCTCGATCAGATACAATGGAAGTGGGTAACCCAAAATGAACCCATACATGCTAAAAGAACAACTCCGTTATTTGTTTAGCTATAATCTACTTGTTACAAGGTATTAAAATACACATTTTGTTGAACCTATCCACAATAATATATAAATAATAATGACCTTTTCTAGATTTTGGCAATCCCCCAACAAAGTCCATGGAAACACTTTCCCAAGGACGAGAAGGAACTAGAAGTGGAGGGTACAAGCCTAATTTTATATTAATGGGCTTGCTTGTAGCACACATGGTACACCCTTTAATATATCTAGAAATTGTTTCATGCATTCTTGGCCAAAAACAGAACCTTTGCAACTGTGCAACTGTTTTACTTACACCAAAATGACCTGATATTAGAGAATTATGTGCTTCTCGAATTATGTTAACTCTTTTAGTTTTAGGAATGCATAACTTTCCCAAATAATATAAGAGTTGGTCCTTAACATGATAATCCAATTCTTCTACTTGTTTGCCCTGACTTAAAGTTGCATATACATCTTTAAAATCTACATCTTGAGCATATTGTTCAATGTAGCTTTCATGCAATACTGAGTTATGCTTAAGTATAGTGGATGCATTTATGATTGGTCTTGATAAATGATCCAGGTTATCTTTTTTTTATAGATGCATGAAAATAATTACATAAACAGTTTGTAGCTTAACCAAAGACAAACTTAAATGTGCATATGTGAGAAGAACAAGAAGAAACACATGAGAAGATAAGAAGACAAGAACTTGATAATGGAGTTCGTCCCTCGTGGACTACGTCTTCAAGCCCTGCTCGATCAATGGGGAGACCTTCATTCATTAAAATAAATGGCATCAAAAGAAGTTACATTCATTAGTTACAAAAATGGAGCATTATACCTCCATGCTAAAAAATGCCCGAAAATTGCAGATCTTTGTTGCAGAAACTAACACTACCAATGGATTTTCGTCACCGAATTCTGATACTGGACCAAAATCACCCTCCTGCAAAAATTCTGCTCAGGCAAGGTTCCACCAGTGTTTTTGAGTGCTCAAGGTTCCACCACCTTGTCTCGAAATTTGTGTCGTTGATTTCCCTCCTCCTAGGCACTGGCAATATGTTATGTTTAAATAATATTGGAGGTGGAATTACCATAGATGTGGTTATGGTAATGTGTATTTTAAACAGATAGTTGTTTACCCCCAACCGCATGTTTTAAAATGGGCATATAATATATTTTTGTATCAAAGTTGGAGGGTGGGCCCGTACTTCATGGGACCCGCATCCATCCCATATCCCAACCACCAAACATAGGAAACCTGCATTAATTCGTTTGGTTGGCACGGTTACATCGTGGGTGGCTTTGGGTGGCAGGACCACCTACATGTCCGCCTACCCAAGCCCCACCGGGACCCATTGTTTACCATCGGTTATTTTGTTTTAACTTTATATGGCCATAAACCATGTAATCTTCCCACCATATGTGTTTTGTTTGTTATATCATATATATATAACCGTTGCATATCATATATATGCAGTTATATATATGTTATATATATGATATATGGTTTTATTCGGTTTGGTAATATATTAACATGGTTAGGATTTGAATACCATATATTTTTTTCAACAGTTCAGTTTATGATATAGTTGGGATATATATTTTATATACAATTTTAGATTTGGTTATGTATTTGTATTTATATAGTTAATTTAAATAACTATATAGAAATTTTAGTTATAACCAAAATATCCCATGTTTTCTTATGCAGGTTTAGGAGACCACTGGAGGGATGTCAAGTGTCAAGCTGCCATGTGGATCCCACGTGCTGACTGGGATGCCATGTGGCACACTATGGGCCCCATTTTTCCCCTGCCACACCAAAATTTGAATAGATCTATCTTTTGCATACAAGCTCAGATTGACGAACCCTTCGTGCCACCACGATCAAGAAGATGAGCCCTCTTAACTGATGCCAACAACTTCTCCTTTCTTCCATTTTGAATTTCGAGCCTTTATCCATCTTCTTGATGTCTTGAGATCCTCTTGGATCAATCCTCCCCACTGAGGAGCTTTTGGGCCGCCAAAAACTTTTCATCAATCAACTGTCAAGTGAGGGTATTGTGCCCTCACTCCTTCTTTCTCCATACATTTTTCCTTGCTTGGATGCATTCCCTTTAATCCAAATCGAAGGTATTCTACATCTCCTCATCACAAAGTCCCGATTCTTCAGTCGAGAATGATGTCTTCAGGCAACTCATCGAGATATTCAGGTGCGAAATCATCAACTGTAGGAATGGTGCCCACCTCATCATTTTCCATGATCAATGGCGGTTCATACAATTTTAGGTTCTCCACATTCACCACTGAGTACATCTTCATATATACTGGAAAGTCAAGACGAAAGGCATTATTCCCAATCTTCTCCAATATGGTGAATGGCCCATACCGGATTGGTCGCATCTTCTTTCCTTCCCCCTTCATCCTGTCTTTGTTGATGTGGAACCACACTTTGTCGCCTACTTGGAATTGATGGTCGACTCAGTGCTTATCATGTCAAGCCTTGTAACGGGCTTGACTCTTTTCCAACTGCTCCTGCACTGCTTGGTGGATCTTCTAGATTCTCTAAATGAACTACTGAGCTTTATCCTTATCATCTCGTCCACTGGAACCATCCTCTCTTCCAAAGACCATGTCAAAAGGATCCGTGAGCAAGTATCCAAAACATGTATCAAATGGTGAACATTGCATCAATGAATGCACTGCTCAGTTGTAGGAATGTTGCATGTAGGGGAGATGCTCATCCCACAACTTGGGATGTTTCCCACAGTAACCCCTCAAAAAATGTGCCACGGTCCTGTTAACCATCTCTGTCTGTCCGTCAGTCTGCGGGTGAAATGTCGTACTTCTTTTCAGTTTGGTGTCCATCATCCTCCACAAACTGGTCCAGAACTCTGCAAGGAAGTGAGATCTCTATCTAACATAATCGAAGTGGATACCCCAAAGTGGACCCAAACATACTATAAGAAAAGAGAAGCAGTCTGCTCTACAATAATCTACTTTTTACAAGGCATAAGAACACACATTTTGCTAAAATGATCAACTACGACATATAAATAGTCGCGACCCTTCCTAGACAAAGGTAGGCCTCCTACAAAGTCCTTTGACACACTTCCCCATGGACGAGTTGGAATAGGAAGTGGTGTGTAAAGCCCGAGTTTTCTATTAGAGGGCTTTGAAACAGAACACATCATGCACCCCTTAACATATCGAGTCACAAATTATATTTTTCATGTGAGGCCAAAAACAAAATCGTTGTACATCACTTAAAGTTTTTTCAACACCAAAGTGTCGAGACACAAGAGAGGTGTGGGCCTCTCGAATTACATGCGCTCTTTCTTCTATGGGAATACACAATTTACCAAGGTGATACAACAGTTTCCCCTGCAAATGATAGCTGTCCACCTATGAACCATGGGTTAGTTTTGCATAAACTTCTTTAAAGTCATCATTGTTAGCATACTGTTCAACATAACTTTCAAAAGACAATAACGCATTATGCAAAATAACAAAAGCAGAAAGAGGAGGGCAAGATAGCATATCGGCCACTTTATTGCTAGTTCCGTTCTTATACTTGATTACCAAATGAAACCGTTGAAGAAAACCCATCCACTTGAAATGGAGAGATTGCTGCAACTTGGTCTGCGACTGTAGGTACTGCAAGGGCTAATGATCTATATGGATGATGGTCTCCTTGTCGATCAAGTAGTGCTTCCACTTCTTCACGCTTTGGACCAAGGCATAAAGCTCCTTGTCATAAGTAGGATAGTTTATCACAGCCTAAGAAAATTTGTCATAATGGTAACAGGTTGGCTTCTTTTGCTGCATCAGTACAACTCCCATGGCATATCCGCTGGCATCGGTTTCGATCTCAAATGGCTGCTGGAGATTGGGTAAGGCTAGGACTAGCACAATGCTGATCTTTTCCTTCAATGCTTCGAAGGACTTTTGTTGCTTTCCTCCCCATTGAAATACCTATTTCACACTTGTCAATGTGTGCAAAGGTGCTGCTATAACAGAAAAATTGACAATGAATCTTCGCCAATACTGGACTGCACCTAAAAAGCTACAGACCTCTGATACATTAGTAGGCTTATGCCATTTTACAATTGATTCAACTTTTGAAGGATCAATTTTCAACTGACCATGACCAACAATATGACCTAGGTAAACCAACGAGGTTTTCCCGAACTCACACTTTGAAAACTTTACATAGGGTTTTTCTTTTTTCAATACATCAAGCACTTTCTTTACATGGCATACATGTTCATTCCAACTCTTACTAAAAACAAGAATATCATCTAAATATACAAGAACAAACTCATCAATAAAAGGCCTAAAGATATCATTCATGACCCTTATGAACGTAGTTGGATCATTGCAAAGTCCGAATGGCATCACCATCCACTCGAACAACCCCTGCTTCATTTTGAAGGTAGTCTTCCACACATCTTGTTTTGTAATCTGCACCTGGTGATAACCACTACACAAATCCAACTTGGTGAAATAGATAGAATTCTTTAACTGATCTAATAAATCATTTATACATGGAAGAGGGTAGTGATTTTTCACCGTGATCTTATTCAATGCTCAATAATCAATGCACATCCTCCATGTGCCATCTTTCTTTGGCACCAAAATGATTGGAGAGCCACATGGAGAAGTGCTCGGCCTGATGACCCCTTGATCCAGCAATTCCTGCACCTTCTTTTTCATTTCCTCCATCTCAATGGACCACATCTTGTACATGCCAATATTTGGTAAAGGAGTGTCATGCTACAAATGAATCTCATGTTGGATTCCCCTTTTTGGAGGCAATCCCTTGGGTTCCTGAAATATCTCATCAAAGTTAGAAATTAATTTACATAATTTCTTTTTATGTTCAGGATCACAACCTTGAAAAGCATCAGTTAATTCTGCATCTTTCCCCCTTACGACCATAAGCATGCAACCCTTACTAGATTTCACCAAACTCTTCATTTGTCCTGCACTTACAAGGCTGGCATTGATTTTATTCTGATGAGCCCTTACAATGTATTCTACCCCATCTTTGGTGATTTGGTATTTGTTCTCATGACGAAAGAAAATGGCTTTTCTATCATATAAGTATGGACTCCCTAATACCATGCCATAGATATTCAATGGTATTACAATTAGCACAACTTCATCTACTAGCTTAGAAGCAATTACAAATTTCACCTTACACTGTTTAGTTACATTTAATTTCGCTTTATCATGTATCCATCCCAGTGGGTAAGGTTTTGGATGTGGTTTTGTTTCCAAGCCAAGTTTCTTTACCAAGGATTTTGCAATTAAGTTTGCTTTAGATCCAGTATCAAATAGAGTTTCTAATTTAGTATGATTCACCACAACTCTAATATGAAATAACTCAATTCTATTTCGTTCATTAGGAAGGGACACATTTACTGAACTAGTTCCTTCATGTGAATTAGAATTAACATGTGGTGTAAGAGTACCTTTACTTCCCACTGTTGTGGTCAATGCTTCATCTCCTGAGTCAGAACCAAGGTCTTGCTGCACAACTGCTATTTTCTTCTGTTTGCCCTTTCCTCCAAACTTCTTCAGTTGATTTTCTGGATGCATTTTCTAATAGTGATCATCATCATGACCTTCCTTTTTGCAGTGGCTACAATAAGGCTTCTCTCCTTCTTCTTTCTTGGATGACGCTGTCTTCTTTTCCTTTCCTTTCCACTTTGCTTTTGGTTTTCCATTGGGAGGTTTGGAAGGTGGTTTCTTTGAATGATCATCTCTGTCATGTTTGCCCCTATTCTCAATGTGAATGGCCTTTACATTGGCTGCATCAATGATGGTTGGTTCAAACAATAACAATGAATGCCTAATATAACTATGTAACGATCCAATGTATTTAGTTACAATTTCAGGTGTATTAAGTGAAATACCCAAATTAAGCGCTTGCTTCCTAAATTCTTTTGTAAAACTCTGAACATCCTGACCTTTGCCCTGCCTTAAATACTGCCAGTTCATTAAAGCTTTTTGCATGTAACCCAATGGATAAAATTGTGCTTTTAATGCAGAAATAAAATTAGGCCAAGAGGAATAAAGATTACCCACATCCTTACTGCTTTGTACTTTGCTCTCCCACCAAAGGAGAGTGGTGCTAGTTAATCGCAAAGAGGCCAACTGAATCTTTGCTTCATCCTCCATGATCTGCTGAATCCTACAGTAGATCTCAATCTGCCTAATCCAATTATTAATATTTTCTACATTGCTTTCACCATTGTACATGGGGAGATCATATTTAACATCTAATTTAAAAAAGAGCTTCTTAGATGTGTCTCTTGGATTTCTATTATCATTATGGTGAGAAGAAGAAGAACTTCCACTTGTAGAAGGAGAAGGAGGTGGATCTCCTCCATCACCTCCATGTATTGAACCTTGTCCTTCTGGAGTTTTCCCATCTGCATTTTCTTGCTTCTCGAGCTTTGAGAACAACTTCTCAACATGATCTTCCATCATATAGAAATTCTTGTGGAAATTGAGCTCCTCCTCATACCGAGCCTCTTCATCTGCGATGTTTCTCCTTCGATGTGCATGCCTCGCCTCGGGATCGAAAGACTGTAATTCTCCTTCGCCTCTCCGGAACCTGTTTCTCATTAGCATGCAAACATGCAATTCACATCTAAAAACACCCTCTCTGATACCACTTGATCTAGGTTATCTTTTGTTTATAGATGCATGAAAATAATTACATAAACAGTTTGTAGCTTAGCCAAAGAGAAACTTAAATGTGCACATGTGAGAAGAAGAAGAAGAAACACATGAGAAGACAAGAAGACAAGAACTTGATAACGGAGTTCGACCCTCTTGGAATATGCCTCCGGGCCCTACTCAATCAATGGGGAGGCCTTCATTCATTAAAAAAATGGCATCAAAAGAAATTACATTCAACAGTTACAAAAATGGAGCATTATAAGTCCATACTGAAAAATGCCCGAAAATTGCAGATCTCTGTTGCATAAACTAACACTACCAATTAATTCTTGTCGCCGAGAGGTGCAAAATCCATATAAAACCTGCCCAATTCTGATACTGGACCAAAATCACCCTCCTGCAAAAATTCTGCTCAGGCAAGGTTCCACCAGTGTTTCTGAGTGCTCAAGGTTCCACCACCTTGTCTCAAAATTCGTGCCGCTGATCTCCCTCCTCCTGGGCGCTGGCAATATGTTATGTTTAAATAATATTGGAGGCATAATTACCATATATGTGGTTATGGTAATGTGTATTTTAAACATATAGTTGTTTACCCCCAACCGCATGTTTTAAAATGGGCATATAATATATTTTTGTATCAAAGTTGGAGGGTGGGCCCATTCTTCACGAGACCCGCACCCATCCCATATCCCAACCACCAAACATACGAAACCTGCATTAATTCGTTTGGTTGGCACTGTTACATCGTGGGTGGCTTTGGTTGGCGGTTTCCACTTATGTGTCCACCTACCCAAGCCCCACTGGGACCCATCGTTGACCATCGGTTGTTTTGTTTTAACTTTATATGGCCATAAACCATGTAATCTTCCCACCATATGTGTTTTTCTTGTTATATCATATATATATAATCGTTGCATATCATATATATATGCAGTTATATATATGTTTAATATATGATACATGGTTTTATTCGGTTTGGTAATATATTAACATGGTTAGGATTTGAATACCTTATATTTTTTTCAACGGTTCAGTTTATGATATAGTTGGGATATATATTTTATATATAATTTTAGATTTGGTTATGTATTTTTATTTATATAGTTAATTTAAATAACTATATAAAAATTTTAGTTATAACCAAAATATCCCATGTTTTCTTGTGTAGGCTTAGGAGATCACTGGAGGGATGCCAAGTGTCAAGCTGCCATGTGGGTCCCACGTGCTAACTGGGATGCCATGTGGTGCACTGTGGGCCCCACTTTTCCCCTGCCACACCAAACTTTGAAGAGCTCTATCTTTAGCATACGAGCTCAGATTGACAAACTGTTCATGCTACCGCGATCAGGAAGACGAGCCCTCTTAGTTGATGCCAACAACTTCTCTTTTCTACCATTTTGAATTTCGAGCCTTTATCCATCCTCTTGATGTCTCAAGATCCTCCTAGATCAATAACATACCTGCAAATTTATTGTGTATGCCCTTCTTATATCTGATGACAAGATGAAACTGTTGTAGAAAACCCATCCACCTATAGTGTCTTGATTGCTACAATTTAGTTTGTGAGTGCAAATATTGAAGTGGTTGATGATCTATATGTATGGTTGTTTCTTTGCCCATTAGGTAATGTTTCCTTGTTTTCACACTCTGTACTAATACATACAATTCTTTATCATATGTGGGATAATTGACTACTGCAGAAGTAAATGTCTCAAAATGATAGCATATGGGTTTACCGTGTTGCATCAACACTGCTCCCATGGCATAGTCACTGACATCTGTTTCAATCTCAAATGGTCATTAAAGATCTGGCAGTGCTAGTACTGGTGTTGTACTAATTTTTTCTTTCAATATGTCAAAGGATTTCTGCTATTTTCCTCCCCACTGAAACACCTTGTTCAATCCTATTAAAGCATGTAAGGGAGCTGCAATCAAGGAAAAGTTAGCAATAAACTTTCTCCAATATTGTGCTGCTCCTAGGAAACTCCTAACTTCTGTAACAGATTTGGGTTTAGGTCAGTTCACAATGAATTAAACCTTAGAAGGATCTATCTTCAATTCACCACCCCCTACAATATGACCCAAATAATTTAAATATGTTTTGCCAAATTTACATTTTTATAATTTCACATAGAGATTTTCTCTTTTCAAAACATCCAAAGTCTGTTTTACATGCTTCAAATGTTTTTCCCATGTTTTACTAAAAACAGGAATGCCATCTAAATATATAATTACAAAATCATCAATAAAAGGTCGGAGTACATCATTCATAACACTCATGAAAGTGGCAGGAGCATTAGTTAAGCCAAAAGGCATAACCAACCATTCATACAACCCTTGCTTTGTTTTGAAAGCAATCCTCCATGCATCTTGTTTTGCAACTTTGACCTGATGATAGCCACTACACAAGTCCAACTTGGAAAAGTAAATTGCTTATTTCAGCTAATCTAATAGATCATCAATGTGAGGAAGAGGATAACAATTCTTGATTGTTATTTTATTCGGTTCTTTGTAATCATTGCACATCCTCCACGAACCATCTTTCTTTCTCACCAACATGATTGGAGATCCGCATGGTGATGTGCTTGGTCTTATGAACCCTTACTTCTTGATCTTTGCATTCTCTAAAGTGGATAACCTGTACATTCCGATGTTAGGCAATGGAGCATCTTGGTGCAAATGAATATCATGTACTATTTCCCTTTTGGGTGGTAGACCTTTAGGTTCTTGAAATAAGATATCATATTCTGAAACAACTTTAACTAAATCATCTTTATGTTTAGCATCACAACCTTCAAATACATTGGTCTTATCAGGGTTCTTTTCCTTTACAACCATTAGTAAACATTGACTGCATGAATTTACAATTCTTTTCATCTGCCCTGAGTTTATGAGAGAGTAGTTATTTTTGAGTTGATGAGCTCTTACAATATATTCTATTCCATCTTTTCTGAGTTGATACTTATTTTCAGTTCTATAGAAAATGGCTTTTCTATCTTACAATTAAGGACTTCCTAAAATAATACCACATATATCCAAGTGAACTATATCTAACCCAACCTCATCTACAAAAGTTGACCCAATAGAAAACCTAAGTTTAAATTGTGTAGTCACTTGTAGCTTTGCTTTATCATATACCCAACCTAATGGATATGGCTTCTTGTGAGGTGTTGTTAGTAAGCCCAACTCCTTTACAATTGTTTCAGAAATCAAGTTTACTTGTGAACCAATATCAAATAAAGTATCAATCTTTTGGTGCTTGGAAATAACTCTTATATGAAAAAAATCATGTCGTTTCCTCTCATTATCTTCATTATCAATAGATTGTGCAGAATTACTTGTAGATGCTTCAATATTTTTATCTTTTATACCTGTGGCTGTGACTGTTGTTTCATCACCTGAGTCTGACCCCAAGTCTTTCTGAATAGTAGCAGTAGTCTTCTTCTTCTTACCACTCAACTTCTTAGGTTTCATATCTGGATGCAAAGACCAACAGTGTTCATCATCGTGTCCATCCTTCTTGCAGTGAGTGCATGAAGTTTTGTATTTCTTTACAATGTTTTCCTTCCTCTCCTTCCATTTATGCTTCTTATTTTCCTTGTTCTTGCTTGCAGAGGGTTTTGATGATCCCCTAATCTCTGGGTTCACATTCTTGCCTCTAGCCTCTAGATGTGTAGCCTAAACTGATACATCATCTAGGCTAGTGGGATTAAACATGAGAATGGTGTGCTTCAAATAGCTATGTAGACCACCTATATACTTCAACAAAGTTTCAGGTGAGTCTAGAGATATTCCTAGAGTTAAAGCTCCTTTTCTAAATTCCTTGGTATAGCTTTGTATACTTTCGCCCTTTAATTGGCGAAGAGTTTGCCAACTCATAATTTCTTTCTGCATATAAGCTAGTGGATAGAATTGTTTTTTAATGGCAGAAGCAAATTCATTCCAAGTAGAAAGAATTTTACCATGTCTCTTCAGATCAGCTTGTGTCTTGCCTCTGTGAGATCAATTTGAGTCTCAACGCAACAAATACAAAACAGTAGGAGTTTACTTGAATCCCTCGAGTCTCTCTGAGTACACAGACTCTCCCCCTCGCTCTCTGTCTCTGTTTCTCTCTGTCTCAGCACTGCTTGCCTCTGTCTCTATCATTCAGTGGCTTTTAAGCCAATTGGCATTATCTATTCGTTTCCTCTTCTGGGATCTATGGCTCCCTTCCTCTGTCTGCTCAAATCCCCTTTGAGTGTTAAGCAATCATTGCTAAACGTCTTTAGGGATGGTGGCCACCTGTTCTGCAACGAAAGGGACCATCGGCACCTTTGAAATTCCCAAAATAGTCATTCTCTGTTTACATAGAGAAATACACAAAAACACGTAAAAATCCGCCAAAATCATTTTTCCGGACTTGAAATATTATTATTTCCACCTTATAACTCCATCGGGCCCGCCTTTAGGCACTATCGCAAGTGGTCGTTGATCTGACGGTTGCTATTGATTTCAGGTGGCTTATGCGCCCAGAGGTTACTTGCCTGAAAAGACAGTTTTCTCTCTCTGGTGCCTAGCCACGTGTTGACCAATGTATGGGCTTGGGTGGAGCCCGGCCTGTAATATCCCTCCCTTTAATAATAAATAATAATATAATAAAAATAATAATATAATATAATAATATAATAATAAATAATAA
>APFE031722318.1:79273-102700 GCA_000404065.3 Pinus taeda
CAATGTGAATAGAGCCAATATGAGATTGTGCATCATTTTCAATCCATGTATGAAATTTCTTGAATTTTTTAAAAGCATCATATTTGTTCTTCAATAGATAAACCCAACACATTCTGGAGTAGTCTCAATAAATGTCATCATATATTTATTTCCATTTGCAGAATGAATAGGCATTGGACCACATAAATATGAATGAATGAGTTCAATTTTTCTATGTGCTCTAGAATGTGAATCATGAAAATAGTGTTTGCTATGTTTTACTAGAATACAGGCATCACATTGCTTAAGTTTCCTAGGAAATGTAGGCAAACTAGTAACACCATTTTTCTTCAACAAGCGAAGTTTGTCATATTTCAAATGTCCAAATCTAGCATGCCATAAAAGACTTGATGGAAATGTACCTTCATAATAATGAGAACTATATGAGAAATTTTGTGCAGGAACAAAGGTACCTTGCAACTTCAAAAGTCTTTCTTCTTCTATCCCCATCATGACAAGTGAGTGATATGATACTTTTCTCACCTCAACCTTGCCATCAAACATATGAATGGAGTTCCCTTGTTGGTAGATGTGGACCAAGGACAACAAGTTTCTCCTCATCTGTGGGAGGTATAAAACATCATGCAGATGAAATTCTAGAAGATCAAGCAAATTGAGTCTAATTGTGCCAAGCCTTGATGGCTTGAGTTTTGATTTGTGTTGAACCTCAGAATTACCCTCTCCTTGACAACTTTTCTCACCTTTTTCCCTTGATTTTACATAAGATTACAGATCCCAATCAATGATAAATGATGGGTTTTGTCTTAAGGAAGGCATTAAATGCTTGAAATGTTATATTTTTATGTTTTTTCTATTAGAATAATTTTTTGCAAATTACCTACAAAACGTAGCCTATTCTACAGCTAACTGTGTATTTCGTAGCTACTTCCATGGTCTGGCAGGTTCCAGGTATCAAATGAAGAATCTGGCCACATGGGCATCTCTAGAATTGTCTCCACATGGATTCTATCCTATTCACTCAGCCTAGATCAACAAGAAAGCAAGCTCAAGATCATATTCAAAGGTGGAGTCAAACGTATGATACCCGGAAGTAGTAGGACTCTTCATCTGCTCTTTCATGGTTAATCAATAAATCTAAGAGTTCTGTTGCAAGCATTAACTTAGATCAACCACCTGTGTTAACAGTTCTGTTGCAAACATCTCACTCGAATTTAAGCCACATGTATCTGATCAGGCATTTACATAGTGATGCTGTAATACATATGAGCCACCTGTAGATAGTTTTCCTCAAGGACAGTTATGATTATTTCCTTTTAAATACTGGTTGTACAGAACTGAGGGGGGTTCGAAGAATTTTATGTATTAAGTTCAGAATTTCAGCTCTATATTTTGGACTTCTTTCTTTTCTATAATATAAGTCATGTGTTGACCAATGATCATTTAAGAGATCATTTTTAATTAGTTAGCAACTCAACCAAGTCAGTTGCAAAGGGCCCCTGCACTGAAGGAGGTTTTCTTTCCATAAGTTTTATGTTTAGTTTTAATTTCATTACTTTGCTTTTAGTAGTTTTTCTAATTTAGGTTGATTTATTTTAGTTTTGATCAATAGTATAATGTTAAAACTCAATTTTATAGTCTTGTTCTTCCAAAACATTTCATGAAAGAAAACGATTTTGTTTCTAAACAGAGTAAGGTTGAATTAATAAGAATGCATTGTTGTCTCGCTTACTCGTTGTTTTGTTACTTATTTCCTAGGACAAATTTGTCAATCCACTGTGTTAATGAATGTTTTTTAACACCATTACAAGTTGATACTCATCCTAAACTAAATGGTTAAACATCCACTTCACACAATGGTTGAAATCAATCAATTACCTTCTGCATGTTTCATTTAGTTCTCTAGATCATAAAGTATAGAAAGTTGCTTGTATCCCATCTCAAGAAGGTTATCTTTCAAAATTGAAGGCTAGACTAACTAGAAGTACTTCAGTTGATTTCATTCTCTATATTTATTTCAACATGCATTACAACTTCACCCTTAATTTTAAGAAATAGATTCATGACTTAGGATTAAAGATGAGATAGGATAGATGCTCTGTTTTTTCTCTCTTTAAATCAGGTTTTGACTAGCTTCAGCTCTTGGTTCACCTTTAGGAAGTTAGATTAACTTAGGAACATTTTTCTTCTTTTAAAAAATACCATTAGATTCACTTAAGTTTCTTATAGTTCAGATTGTACATCATTAGGAATCAAATAACAGAAACCCCCAAAACAATATAAAATACAAAACAACGAAGTAAGAAAGGTTAACTAAGCACATATAGTGCACCACACTTCATCAGCTTACAAACCTCGGTTGATAATTTATACAAGCAATTTAGGACACCAAATTGATTAAAAATTTTGGTGCCATAGAGAAAGAGACTCTAGGGGTAGATTTATAGCTAGAGGTAGGAGTTCAATTCCTACAACACCACCTACTCCACCAAGACTAAGAAGAGATACACCTCCATCTCAAGCTCATATTCCTAGCCATAGACCTCCTGAAGTTCTAAGGTCAGAAATTCAATCAAGAGGATCTCCTACTTCATCTACTAAGGCAGTCCTAGAGGAGGAGAATCTTGGATCTCCAACAGAAGGAGTAGCCTTTTTCACCTCCATAGGGGAACATATTTTAGTTGAAGAATTAAGAATACCTAGTGAAGTAGAAGAAGTAGAACCTCTCTCCCACATACCATTGATAGAGGAACCAGAGGAAGAGCAATTAACCTTACAGGTTGAATCTTATATTGATTCTGAAGAAACTATACTGGCAGAAGGAGAGGATGGAGAATTCACACTGTTTGGAGGAGAAGGAGGTAGAGGAAGAGGTAGAGGAAATAATGGATGAGGTAGAGGAAATAGAGAATTTGATCATTCTTTTGGATTACCTATAGTTGATGAAGAAACAGATGCCACAATGAAAAATGTCTCACCTTCTATCCTCCCAAACTTTCATGGATTAAAAAGTGAAGACCCTGAAACCTTCTTATTTGAATTTGAAGTCTTGTGCAAAACTTATGATTATTTACAAGACTCTCCAAAACTCAAATTGCTCCCTTGAGCGTTGAAAGGATCTGCAATAAAATGGTTCATGGGGTTGGTCACTCAGTCCATTAGAACATGGAATGACATGAAGAAAGTGTTTTTGGACAGGTGTTTGGATTATTGCATGCCTATCAATCACAAGGATGAAGTGTTCAAAATGATGCAAAGAAAGGACGAAAATTTAGAGGATTTAATTGAGAGATTCTACTATAACTTAAAGAGAAAAAATGGATAACTTAGATGAAGATACTTTAAAAGCTCTTTTATTAAAATCCATTAGAGATGAGTGGATAGATATCCTTAACATGATGGGCAAGGGAGATATCTCTCAACTCCCATTAAGTGACATAGGAGAATTATGTGTTCATCTCTTAAGAGGAAAATCCAAAACTGGGAAAGGTCCAAGAGATCCTTTTCTTGTTAGAGTGAATAAATCTACAATTGGATCAGTGAGTAGGGTAGAAATTGGAAACATGCTTGATGAATTTAAAACAATTATTCTAGGGAGCCTTAGTGAACAAATAAACACCCATAAGTTACAAAACAAGCAGAAAACTGAGACTGATGCTCTAGCTATTTTCTGTCCCAAATGCAGAAAGAATCACACTTTAAGAAAATTCCCTTTAGATGCAAAAGTCATAGAGACTTGTGTGATTTGTTCAGAAAACCATGGGACCAAAAGTTGCCCTTAAATCCATGGTCTTAAGGTTTTTTTTTCAAGAAGAAACAATTTCAAATCCAACAAAGTTTATTTGCTTTGTCTCTAGAAGACCTTGGCAAGGGCCACAAAATCAGGGATTTAACAATCAAATGTATATTCAACCCCTACCAAATTGGAATTCTTGGCAGCAACCTTGGCCTCAATCTCAATCTAAATCTCAACCTTGGTCTCAAGGAATACAAAATCCTTATGGAAGATTCTCTCAATACTATCAATATCCTCCATCATATCAGAATTATCCTCCCCCACAAATTATACAGCAAAATCAGCAGCCACAACTTCAAAATCGGAATCCTCAACTTTCACTACCATTCCCACAACAAAACCAACAACCTCAACTTCAAAACCAAAATCCTCCACTCTTACTACCATTTCAGCAGAGACCAAATCAACTACCTGCCCAACCATTACCAAACCCCAAAAATAAAAATCCTCAGAATACTTGCATGGTGGAAGGACAACAATTTCCAACTTATATGATCACTCCTCTAGATCGCAATGATCAACTAAGATCTGGTAGGATATTAGAAAAGGAAAAGCCTTCTGTAGTTATTCAAGAACAAGACAATTCTGAGGAATATATATGGTATAAGTCCATGGTATTACATATATGGTATTGAGAGACCCATGGTATTGTGTATGAAGCCTATATAGAGGCTAGAGACTCCCCATAGAGAAATGTTAAGGAATATTGTATGAACAAGCATATGGCTTGTGGAGTGTTCTCCTTCCTTAAGGAATGATTGTATGGTGTTACCCTGCCTCAAGGGTTTGATATTAATAAAGATCAGAAGTGTATCTATTTATATCTTATTATTTCTAGATATATTGTTCATTGTTATATATTTTCAGATCAGATCTATTACATGTGGTATCAGAGCACTTTCTTGGGCAAGTAGAGAGATTTTTTTTTTTTGCTAGTATCTCCTTATTACATGTTCATGGATATATTCAGAAGGAGAAGATCATTGTGTCAATAAACCCTAATTGCAAGAAAAAATTTATAAATGTTAATTTGGAAACAAAATTGCAAGTTCCAGCAAAACACATTGAAAACACACAGGTTGATAATGAGGATGTTCAAGTCTATAAAGATTTGAAGATTTCTATGGATAAGTATGTATTGCATTCTGATTTTTATACTTCAGATATGGATAATGTGGACGTTGTTTTGGGATACCTGTGGATGGAATCTTTAGTACTATCAATATTAATGTGCAGAAGAAATTCCTGAAGCTCTGGTATAAAAAGAAGAAAATTGCATTACAAGATATTTCCATCAATAAATAGGTAGAGTCCAAGGAAGTTGAAGTAGAAAATGTTACAGGTACTAAAACATCAGATGAGAAATCCGTGGTTGAAGTAATATTGGAAGATAAGCAACAACCGCAGGTGCCACAACATGTACCAGATATCGATCGAGCTCCATTAGGTGGTGAATTAAAGAAAGATACCTCGTTGGTCAAAACTTCAGCATATCACCACCCACATCACCCTGCAAGAAAACAACCAACACGATGGCAACAAATTAGCCACAAGGACAAAAACCCTTTTATGAAAGGTAGAGAGTGGCGATGATCCACCCACAACACATCAACACAGAAGAGATGCTAGTGTTAACTTCCATCTCAAGCGAGTGAATCACCAGCTAGATCGAGGGTTCACCTTTCTCTTGGATGGATAGATGCACGTGCATGGTACCAATGGACTACTCTTTTGAGTAGATCTTATTATTTGTGTTCTTCTTATGTTTCGGGGACTAAACATGTTTAAGGGGGGTGGAATGTAGTATACCTAGGGGGGATATTATGGGGTACATAGGGAGGTACCCAAGGGAATAATGTAATAATGGGATGTGTCATAGTTAATAAATAAAGGGTTAACCCGCATCATGTAAAGGACCACAAGTAGTTAGCAATATGTGATAAGCCCATGGTATAAATATATGGTAATGAGAGACCCATGGTAATGACCCATGGTATTGTATGTATGAAGCCTATATAGAGGCTGGAGACTCCCCCTGGAGAGATGTCAAGGAATATTGTATGAACAAGCATATGGCTTGTGGAGTGTTCTCCTTCTTTAAGGAGTGATTGTATGGTGTTACCCTACCTTAAGGGTTTTGATATTAATAAAGATCGGGAGTTCATCTATTTATCTCTTGTTATTTATAGGTATGTTATGCATTGTTATATATTTTCAGGTCATATCTACTACAAGTGGTATCAAAAAACTTTCTCGGGTAAGCGGAGAGTTTTTTTTGCAAGTATTTTTTGGGCTGGTGAGTTTGTTGATCATATATGAGATTTCTATTGCAAAATTTATATAATTAAATTGTAGATCTAGATTCTTTGTGAAAAAATACCCAAATTCAAAAAACAAATCAACATAATTGGAGTCCGGATGAGGGAGATATCGCTAATTTAAAAATCAGTTGTGTTGTAGAAATTTTTTGACAAAAAATTGTGGACGGCAGATCTCCAGTTATTTTTTGTCGTTTTTTTAGGGAATTTTGAGAAACTAATTACAGATATGAGATCTTATTGAAAAATTACCCAATTTCAAAAAACAAATCGATCGAATAGGAGTCTGAATGAGAGAGATATTGCTGATTTAAAATCAGTTTTTTTTTCAGAAATTTTTAGTGACGACGAGATAGTTGCAACGCAAATCTGAAATTCTAGAGTGCCTAGACCGGGATTTCTATAACATGGGAAGATGCAGAATGCTCATTCCATTTCCGAAAATAGGTCATACGAAAGATTGAAAGAATAACTTCGGCGTAAATCACATGTAGATAGACATTTGTCGACGCGTTTTGAACCAACCAGTGTGGTTCATCGTCAGGACAAGTTGAAGAAATAGATCCAGCTTTGCATGCTAAATAGTCTGAGCAGAGCCTCCAACGACTAATTTTGACTTAGGGACCGCAGTCAAAAAGTCAAATTGATAATTTAATGGGATTTAGTTATCATACCTTAAATTATATAAAAGAAAAACTTATAGATGTTGTTTACGTTATTAATTTATTAAAAATTGTAACCTATATGGGAATTAGTTAGATCAAAGACCTAACTTTATATATATATATAATTATATATATATATATATATAATAATATATAATATTATATATAATATATATTATATATATATATTATATTATATAATAGATATATATAAGGTAATTTTAGGATGATAGTTAATTAATAAACTATATTATTAGAAAGTCAAAATTAAATAGATAAATATATATAAAAATAATAGAGGTTAGTTAAAATTAACCTTTTAACTAACTTCTATATTTCTATATATAATATTAATCTATTTAATTTTTGACTTCTATAATATATAGTTATTATAACTACTATCTCCTAAAAATACATTTTATATATATATATATAGAAGTTAGGTCTTTGATCTAACTAATTCCCATATAAGTTACAATTTTTAATAAACTAATAACGTAAACAACATCTATAAGTTTTTCTTTTATATAATTTAAGGTATGATAACTAACTCCCGTTAAATTATCAGTTTGACTTTTTTACTAGGTCCCTAAGTCAAAATTAGTCGTTGATCAAGATAGCCGTTGGAGGCTCTGCTCAGACTATTTAGCATGCAAAGCTAGATTTGTTTCTTCAACTTGTCCTGACGATGAACCACACTGGTTGGTTCATAACGCGTCGACAAATGTTTGTCTACATGTGATTTACGCTGAATTTATTCTTTCAACTATTATGGATCACAGAAGCCTCAATTCAACTATCCATACTAAGGATTCTGAGAAATATTGACCAAACTGTGGCCATTTTAAATTTTCGCCAAGTAAGTGATTTTTTCAAAACTCTCTTCGTGGCTTCTAGCAAGATGCCTTTTACAGGAAAAGATGATAGCCCTACTATTCAAGAATTCATAAGAAAGAAAAGGTTCACATATGGAAAACATTGGAAAGGTTTCATATGGCTTAGTTTGGAAGATGAGGCTACTATATGGTGGATATCACTTGACAACAAGAAGTTGTACCAACTTTCAGATGAAGAATTTGAAATTTTTCTTTTAGACAAATGGTCTCATGCTGGAAAACAAGATAATGAGAAACAGGTGGGGTTATTGTCTACTGGTTTCTCCTTATTACAGGTTCATGGATGTATTCAAAAGGAGAAGATCATTGTTTCTATAAACCCTAGTTGCAAGCAAAATCTTATAAATGTAATCTGGCAAAAAAATTGCAAGTTCCAGCAAAACACATTGAAAACACTTATGTTGATAATGAGGATGTTCATGTTTATAAAGATATGAAGATTTCTATGGATAAGTATGTATTGCATTTTGATTTTTATGCTTTAAATGTGGATAATGTGGATGTTGTTTTGGGATACCCTTGGATGGAATCTATTGGTACTATCAATATTAATGTGCAGAAGAAATTCCTGAAGCTTTGGTATAAAAAGAAGAAAATTACATTATAGGATATTTTCATCAGTAAATAGGTAGACTCCAAGGAGGCTGAAGCAGAAGATGTTCCAGGAACTGACACATCAGATGAGGAATCTGTGGTTGAAGTAATACTGGAAGATAAGAAACTACAGCAGTTGCCACAACATGTACTAGATACCAATCAGGCTCAATTAGGTGGTGAACTAAAGCAAGATACACCATTGGTTAAAACTTCAGCATATCAACACCCACATCACCCAGCAAGAAAACAACCAACAAGATAGCAACGAATCAACAACAAGGAAAACAAACCCTGCATGATAGATAGAGAGGTGTGATGATCCACCCACAACACATCAACACAGAGGAACCACCAAGATCTACTCTAATCTCAAGCGAGTGAGGCACCAGCTAGATTGAGTAATCACCTGTATTTGGGATGGCTAGATGCACGTGCATGGTACCATTGGACTACTCTTTTGAGTATATCATGTTATTTTTGTTCTTCTTATGTTTTGGGGATGAAACATGTTTAAGGGGGGTGGAATGTAATATACCTATCGGGGATAGTATGGGGTACAGAGGGAGGTACCCATGGGAGTAATGTAATACTGGGATGGGCCATAGTTAATCAATAAAGTGGTTAACCCGCATCATGTAAGGGACCACAAATAGTTAGCAATAATGTGATAAGCCCATGGTATTAGATATATGGTATTGAGAGACCCATGGTATTGTATGTATGAAGCCTATATAGAGGCTAGAGACTCCCCATTGAGAGATGTCAAGGAATATTGTATGAACATGCATATATCTTGCGGAGTGTTCTCCTTCCTTAAGGAGTGATTGTATGGTGTTACCCTATCTTAAGTGTTTTGATATTAATAAATATTGGGAGTTCATCTATTTTTCTCTTGTTATTTCTGGGTATATTGTGCATTTTTATATATTTTCAGGTTAGATCTATTACATAAAGGACCCTTCAATACCAAGTCAAGATGCAAGCAACAAGTTAGCCTAGAGACAGTGGCAAGTTAGCCTATTTTAAAGTGACTAGAAGCCTATATTTACAACACTAGTTGACCACCTTTGGGAGAATACATCACACACAAGAAACATGATCAAACTCATAGAAGACAATGAAGAAATAAGGGGAAATATTGAAGAAGAAGAAGTATAATCTGAGGACCATTTTTGGGTAAAAAATCTCACACATGCGGGCTAAAGCGAGGGCATCCACTGCAGAATACATAATAGATTACAATCATACCTAAGATCCTAAATTTGATGCCAAAGTAGTCTAATTTGAAGGTTGAATTCTTACAGAGAAGGAGCCTAGTCAAGCAAAGTAGAAGAGGGGCTAAAATTTCCCTAATCACATCACACATGTGAAAGTTGTAGGAAGCTACAGGAGGCCTATAATTGCAGGAAGAGAAGTAGCATAGTGTTGTAGGGTCGAAGTCAAGGACGAAATAGAAGTTGTAATAGTTTTAAGTCCAGGTTAACTTTGTTTTAATTTACAAGAAAAGGGAAAGGTTTGACTTGGCCTTGGAGGAGTCTTGGTCAAGGGTCTAGGGCTTGGAATTAATCTATCAGATATTATATAAGAAGAAAAATTCTTGTGGTTTTTCCTCTCAAGTGGAGAGGTTTTGGCCCTAGCTGATCATCTATATTCTATATCATCTTGTCTCATTGAACTTTATGGTTTGGTAGTTGTTTTTTGAGGAGAAGACTAATAATAAAGTGAAAGAATAAATTGATCAAGTTAAGTAAAATATATCACAAGCAATTATCAAGGTAAGATAAATCACCTCATCTAGCTTCCCCTAGATTTCTCATCAACAATAACATGTTTAATAATCAAAGAAGAGGACATGATCGAAGTAATAATTGCAATGGAAGGGAAGAAAGGAGAAGAAGATATGCACCAAGTGATAATGAAGAAGACCACCATCCTCAAAAGAAATAAAGAAATCCTAGGTATGAAAGTAATGTTGCTAATCAATCTGAATATATTCTTACTTCTGCACTTTCTAGTTCTTGTTCTTTGGATACATGGAATAGTTGGTTGGTTGATAGTGGGGCCTCTCATCATTTCTTGGGATATAAGGAGGTTCTCTCTAATTTGGTAGATATGGAGTCAAATTTGAAGATTATTCTTGGATACAAATCCACTCATCCAGTCAAGGGTTTTGGTTTTGTTGAATTTCATTTGGACTTTGGGGAATCTATTTTGCTTCATGATGTGATGATGTGTGGTGTTTGAATAAGAATTTGATATATATATCCACATTGGAAGATAAACGAATGAGGGTCGCTTTCATCGAAGCAAAAGTACTTACTTGGCATGTTGGATCCTCTATGAGAGATGCTTTCACATTGGGATATAGATTTGAAGGACTCTATAAAGTCACTGGAAGACTGCTTATGGAAACTTCCATGATATTAATCATCAAAGCGATTTTTGACATCGTAGATTGGCTCATCTCCACTATGATGTTCTTTAGAAAAATTGAAGAAATTGGTCTCGAGGGTCCATGAGGTTCAAGCCCAACATGATGGAGTATGTCCAAGTTTTGCTAGTGGAAAGAAGACAAGGGGACCATTCCCCTCTAGAAATAACAAGACAAAAAGAATCATCCAACTCATTCATTTTGACATATGGGGTTTGATGCCCATACATTCTCTTGGTGGTCATATTTGTTATCTCTTAGATAAAACCCTAGCTGTGGGAAAAAATCTAACGTAACCTTGAACCTCTTTGAGTTTGAAATTTGGCCCTTCAACCTAGAGAGGGATCTCTCCCTAAACTACTACTCAAGGTCACTATTGTAGAACATTTTCAATTGAGTCTTATGGCCAGATTTATCAAAGAATGATTTAGTTTAGTTGGGATGTGTGAGAATACTACCATTGGGCATCAAGTTTGAACCAATTAGGCTTTATATAATTACAGTTTCAATTAGAAAAACAAAAAAGCAGTGTAGTTATAATTCCTTTGACACTTAAGGAATTTGGAAAGAACTGAAGGAGATTAGTGCAATGGTTAAGTGAACACATCTATTAAATGCTCGAGAATAAAGAAAAAGGAGCAGAAACATATGAATCCCAATTTACAACACTCAATACTTCAAACACGAGCAAATATAAAACAAAGAAAAAACAGACAGGGAATCATAACATGAGAATTTATGTAAGCTTCTCATGAAGATTGTTTTCATTAAGATCTGCTAAAAAATGCATAAGGATGTTATATCTCAAATAAACACCAACCCTCTTTCCTTATACATTTATTGCTTATATAAGAATTACAATAATTGAAACAAGTTTGTAGCTCAAATTAATTACAGTAATCCAAAAATAGTAGTATAAATAGCTTAGGTGCATGCATTTAAAAATATATTTTAAACGTATCAAAAATCAAAACGACTTGCTGAAAACTATGTTGAAAATGGGGCTTTATTTATAATCAGGTCATTTAGTGTAACATTTTCCATTTCTATGACCTCTTTAGCAAGATATGGGTTTTATTTCAACTCTATCTTCAGCCTCAATTGGTTTAAGGGCCTGGTGTGAGGTCTTTTACCCCCTTTGAACATTTCAAATAGGGAGGGTTCTTCTTTAGCTAGAACTTCTTTATCATGGAGTTTATGGTCAAGCCTCTTTCCTTTGGTCTGCTTTGGTAGATGAGTTTCTGCAGGGGAGCTCTTAGTGGTTGGCAAATTTTCAGTGGGAGGGTTTGCAGTAGGCTATGTCTTTTGAAGCTTGTCACTTCTTCTAGCATACACCTTAGGAATTTTAGGAGCAGAAGATGAGGGAATGTATTTCTCCTTTTAGCTTTTGGTTTACTCAGTGGAGGTGCCCTGAGAGGAGGTTCTTGCCTAATTTTTCTTTCCCTATTTGGTACCCTTCTTCGTCAATCATTTAGCCTTATGAGGTGGGGTTGAAAACCTCCCCAGAATAAGAGATTTTCCAACAAATATAAACAACCATTCATTCTCACTTGTTCTTCTAGGTGAGCTAAGAAATGGAAATGATACAAGTTTACTCGATTAAAACACCCTTCACAGGTGAAATATGATTCGTAAATATGTCTCAAAACATGCCATTTTTCTTGCATGCATTCCCTTTGAACCCTTGTCTTCTAGCTTTTGTCTTTGAACTCAGATTTCAAGAAAAATGGGACATCAATCCCATCTAGAACATGACTTCTCAAAACATTTTCCCCATCCATAGGCAAAGTTGTAAGCTCTGCAAGTGACCACGAATGAAATCCCTCCTACCTCCATACGTTGACCATCAAACCCTTGGCTGAATGCTCAAGCCACATCACCATGGTATTCGATGCATTGTTGGAAAAATTCCTGCCACCCAAACTGCTGGAATTGCTACTGAATATCTGGATAAATCTCTAGGAGGTCAGATTTGCTCTCCTGCTTTTCCCCATGGTCTATATAATAATAAAAAAAAACATAAAAGCATGGACCGGGATTCGATCTTGGATCTCCGCCAACATTTCCCACGCAAACGACCTTGCCAGCAATTAGAGTTAACAAAAATTTACAATGGAAATAAGAAAGTAACCATACTGGAAAACAAATGACATTCGGGTAATGATTTACAGGTAATAATTGATTTAACCTTTGAATGATTATACGATGACTACATACCTTCGGTGGAAAAAAAAAATCCTTCAGCGCATACCTTTTACCCTTTGGATTTAACGTGGCATGACCGAAAATCATTATTTTTTTGCTGACGTGGTCAACACATTTGAAAAATTGAAATTCAAAATTTAAAGTTTGGTGTTGATACTCAATTTATTAGTGAATACCCGATAACACTGACACTCCCATTGTCATCTTATTCCTCTAAAAAAATTATTATACTTACAAAAGTGGTGATAATCCCATCATCAACGTTTTTCTTGTTTATTACAAATATTCTATTGACGTTGTAATTGTCGGCATTAAAAATGTTCAAACTTAAATAAATGTGATAACAATATCTACTCCATAATCTTCATTGATGATTTCTCAAGGAAGACTTGGATTGTTTACTTGAAGCATAAGGATGAGGCCTTTCATTTGTTCAAGCACTTCAAGGCTTTGGTTGAAAATCAAAGAGGGAAGAAAACTAAGACCTTCAGGTCTAACAATAGTGGGAAGTGCATTTAAAATGATTTCGTTTATTTTTGCAAAACAGAAGGTATCAAGAAGGAGAAAATTATACCCTACAATCCCGAACAAAATGGAGTAATTGAAAGAAAGAACTGGTCTATTATGGAAGTTTCTTGTGTCATGCTCCATGATAAGAAGTTGCCAAAGTTTCTTGGGGGGGAATCTACTAATACATATGTATATGTTCAAAACAAGGTTCCTCATCAAGCATTAGACAGTAAGAATCCCAAAGAAGAATTTACGTGTGCCAAGCCTGATGTTGGTCATCTTCGTACATTTGTATGCCTCTTATATTTCCATGTTTCGAAGGAAAAGAGGAACAAGTTGGAATCCATGGGTATAAAAGTTACATTTGTTGGATATTTTGAATATTCTAAAGCATTTATAATATATATTCTTGGTCAAAGGAAGGTTGAAATTAGCATGGATGTAATTTTCAATGAATATTTTTCCCTTGGGAATACAATGGACCTTCCTTCACCTTCCCCTTCTAAGAATAAGAATGATGATATGGACATTTTAGAAGATCCTCCCATGCCAGAATCCGAGAGAGATATTCTAGATGATCCCATGGAGCTTATGGACCTCTAGATCCTCCTCCATGTGATCCCCCTTCTAGGAAAAGACCTCTATGGCTTCATGATACTTTACAGGATGTTAAAATATTTATTGCTTCCAAGAGAACCTGTAGAGAAAGTAAGAATCCATGCACATATCAAGGGTACTTTGCAGCTATGAGTACTTTGATCTAGGTTGATCCCTCCACATTTGAAGAAGTCATGAAAGAACAAGTTTGGAAGGATGTTATAGCTGAAGAATATGAATAAATTATGAAGAATGATGTATGGGATGTTGTGTGAAGACCAAAAGGGAAATTTGTGGTAACTTAAAAATGGTTATTCAATATAAAACGTGGGGTTGATGGAATCATTGAAAAATACAAGGAAAGGTTCGTAGCAAGAGGATTCTCCTAGAAAGAGGGAGAAGATTATGATGATATATTTTCCCTTGTGGGCTAATATATAACCATTTGTTCTATAGTTTCTCTTGCAGCAATTCAAGGATGGACCCTTTATTAGATGGACATAAATATGACATTCCTTCATGGCATGTTACGAGAAGAAGTTTTTGTTGAGCATCCACAGGGATTTGAGGTACATAATCGAGAGACACATGTTTTTAGGTTGAATAAGGAATTATATGGTTTGAAGCAACCCCCCAGAGAATGGTACACCTTCATAGATAGTTACCTGATGAAGCTTGGATTCACAAGAAGTGGTGTTGATCCCAACCTATACTTGAAGGTATTCCAAGGTATGACATCAATTTTGGTTTTATATGTTAACAATCTATTCTTGAAAGTTTTATATGTTAATGATCTATTCTTGAAAGGTAGTGAGCCCCTGATGATCGATTGTAAAAGGGAGCTAGCCTCTGAATTCAAAATGAAGGACCTTGGATTCATGCACTACTTTCTAGGCCTTGAGGTGTGGCAAAGGCCTAGTGAGATTTTCCTTTCACAAGGTAAATATGTCATGAAGTTTTTAGAGAGAATTGGAATGACATAATGCAAGTCCATGACCACACCGATGAAAATAAATTTCAAGAAGCTATGTGGAGAAGCTATAGGACCCAATTTGGTGAATCCATCCAATTATAGATAGTTGATTAGGGCTTTAAAATTTTTACTAAACACTAATCCAGACATATGCTTTGATGTGAACACATTGAATTAATTCATGATCGATACTCACCATGCACATTAGATCGCTTCCAAACACATTTTGAGATACTTGCATGGAACGATCACTCTTGGTCTGAGATATTTTGTCAAAGATGTTCGACTTCATGAATATATTGATGCTAATTAGGCAGGAAACATCATTGATAGGAAAAGCACTCTAGGATGTTGTTTTATCCTTAGATCCACCATGATATCTTGGATGAGTAGGAAACATAAGTCCTTAGCATTGAGTATCATCGAGGTTGAATATATTGTCGCTAACAGGGCTAGCTATGAAACAGTTTGGTTAAGGAAGCTCTTTGGAGATCTATTTAAGCATGTTTTGGACGCGACTGTGATATGTGAAAATAAGAGTGGGATCTGATTGGAATATAATCATGTGTTTCATGACAAGTCCAAGCACATAGAGATCAAATATCACTATATTCAAGGCATGATGCAAATAGGAGTCGTTAGACTCCATCACATATCGACAAATGAGAATATTATAGATATTATCGCCAAGGCTTTGTCAAAATGTAATTTATTGGTCTTCAGAGAGCAACTTGGACTGATGGATGTGACCCCTACTGATAAAGGGTATTGTTGATTGAGGACACTAAGCTAGCTCCTTCCCACTATCTGAGCTCCCAGGGTGAGGAATTGAGATATGGAACTCCTGGGGTTGAGGGAACTTTGAACAATAGGGTATCACCCTTATTTCTCACCCACATGGTGGAAGACGTATGCTCCCCTATATTTTTCTAGTAGATTATACCACAGTTGGAATCACACCAAAAAGTTGGGCTTGTTTGGATTATCCCTCCCCATCTGGCCAATGGGTTGAGGAGGTGTGGAGGTGTGAGATCCTTACCTTTGGTAAGTTTGGTGTCTCTCCCAAGCTCGATTATGATGTAGGTGTTCTACCACATAACTCTTGAGGGTCATTTTTTGGGAAGATCATTGGGCAATAGGATGGATGAGATGTTGTATATTGCTTATTGCTCGACATAGCCTCGTGGAAGATGGGGTGAGAGTGTTCCGTAGGAGCTTCCCCACCTTCATAGACATGAAGTGAGATTGTCCCATAGGACCTTCCTTATTATCCTAAGAGGGTGATAGTTGTAGCTCCCTAATGATTCTTCATCTCTATATTTGAGAATGTTTCAACAGAAAGACTTTAACAGAGATGGGACATGTGAGATGATGAAAAGATACTAATGATGATTACATGATGCAATTGGAATTTCTCCCTAGCTAAGAGGGAGTGTTAATTTGGTAGCTCAGTACCAATTCCAATCATGGGACTAGATTCCTTTTTTCGAGAGGACCAATTTTAAACTTTGAAGCACTAGATTTGGACAAGGAAAAGTGTATTTTTGAAGTGAAGGCCACATATGCACAAAAGGACAGGTCAGCCCTAAAGAGGAATTGGATACCCTTGGAAGCCTATAAATTAAAGTGACCTCAACCTCATTTGGACATCATTATCATCAAGCATTCTCTTCTTCTCTCTTCTTTGGTTTGGGTCACTTAGGTTTGAAGTTGGTTCACAGAAGTTGGTTCATATAGGTCTAAAATTGCAAGGTCTTAAGCTCGCACATGTGATTTGGGTTTCTAGTTTACAACCATAGGGTTTCCAGCTCGGCACAAATTCCAATCATGGGACTAGATTCCTTTTTTTGAGAGGACCAATTTTAAACTTTAAAGCACTAGATTTGGACAAGGAAACGTGTATTTTTGAAGTGAAGGCCACATATGCACAAAAGGACAGGTTGGCCCTAAAGAGAAATTGGACACCCTTGGAAGCCTATAAATTCAAGTGACCTCAACCTCATTTGGACATCATTATCATAAATCATTCTCTTCTTCTCTCTTATTTGGTTTTGGTCACTTAGGTTTGAAGTTGGTTCACGGAAGTTGGTTCATACAGGTCTAAAATTACAAGGTCTTAAGCTCACACATGTGATTTGGGTTTCTAGTTTACAACCACAAGGTTTCCATAAGATATTTTCGGTTGTAACCGCACGCATGCAAGCCTATCCCTACAGTTGGAGGGTTTCAGTTACACTCATGTACACTCTCTCTCTATGATTGGAATCTAGGGTTTGATTTTTATAGTTGACCGTAGTTGACAGTAGGCTCGAAAAGTTATCTCTAATCAATACTATTGCTGGGATCATATTTATGGATATTGTTTGGTTGATTTTGTTGGATAGTTTTGTATTGGCTCATTGTACTCTCTACTAAACATTTTATGCCAATCTATTAGAAGAAGAATTTCAAATGGTTTTCCCCCTTGTGGGGTTTGCCCTTGGTCTTTGACCAAATCTGTGTCTCAATTTTATGTTGTTAATTGTCTCCTATTGCCAATGCATTCTTGTTCTATCTTTAGTTACTATTAATTGTTGAAATAATTAATTGTAATTGAAAATATTTGTAATTGAAAAATTGAATTGGTATAGAGTAATTGAAATAACATAGAGAGGCGGTAAAAATTAATATTTTTAGTAGAAATTGACACCCTTCTTGAGTTTTGTACATGGAGGATCATGGTGATTTATCTTCATCCATGTGAATATTTATAAACATATTCATCCTCTCACTTTGTATGAGATAAGAGCATATTGATAGTGAGGCTTCTTGTTTTGAATTCTTATTAATCAAGCATGTACAAGAGAGCCTGAGTATTAGTGATATCATCTTCTCACCTTGTATCTAATGTGGGGGAATTGATGATCAGTTACCATGAAATTTCGAAGAGCTTAAGCCACATCTAGAGTAACACCAAAAGCAAAGCCTTAAGCTTGAACCAGAATCAAAGTTGCAGCCAGAGTCAAAGTTATGAACATGATTCAGTTTACGATCATCTTCAAACTAGTATTGGGAGCACTTCCTATAGCAAAAGACTTCAACTTCTAGTTAGATTTGGAATTGTTCCAAGAAGTACACTAAGCATTCTAGAGTTGGTGGTCAACCTTAAACTACCACTGGTTGAGATCTCAATGGTCTCCCTTTTCAAAAAAATATGGAGTGCTTCCTCTAGCAGAAGACTAAGCATTCCAAGAACTACATTAAGCATTCAAGGTTGAGAACTCAATGGTCTCCCTTTTCACAACAATATGGAGCACTTCCTCTAGCAGAAGACTTCACCTTCTAGCCAGATTTGGAATTGTTCTAGAAAATGCACTAAGCATTCTAGTGTTGGTGGTTAGCATTAAACCACCACCGATTGAGACCTCAATTTCTCCCCCCTTATACTATCATTTCAGAGGGCACATTCAACCAATTACTTCCATACATATTTTTGCATTTTTATATTACAACTCTCTTCTTGGACTCATATATAGCACTTCGTATTAATGAGGGGATTTTGGACACCTAATCTGCTAAGAGATATGGTGTGGAATATGAAAACTCATTGGAGTTCAAGAGACCACTTAGTATATGAAAATGAACAGTCATTAGACATTGTATAAAATTGTATATCATTGTGAATAATATGCATTCAAAGTTTTATATAAACCATGTCCACATTTTCATGTATGTTTAATATATATATATAAACAATTGCATTACACACTAAGTTTATAGATATCTTCAAATCATTAACATATATTTAAGCATTTTTATATTCAAAATTATTTGGCAGGGACTACACTGAATGCAACATTTGTTTTAGATGTCATGCTTAAACTCTATATTGAGTAGACTAGCATAGATCCATCTTAAGTATGGATGTAACATGAGCAGAGAGGGATCAAATTTCTTCACATGCGAACTTTTTTAGAGTGAAAAATAAAATGTGTACACATTTTTTTTACTTCTAATTACTTTACAACACGTTCATTTTTTTTAATTATAGCCAACATTATTTTTCTATTTATAACATAATTTTTATTTTTTATTTTTATATTTAAAGGGGCATGGAAAGACGACAAACTTACACATCCCCCTATTGTAAAATGAGCCTCTCAGCTCAACAAGAAGTTACATTTTTATTTATGGTTGAAATTGAAAGGTTTTTTTGTTATTAATGTTTTTATTTTTTATATTTTATTTCTTTTAATGTAACATTATGGGACAACATCTCTCTCATACTAGATTGTAAAGCACCTCTTGGCACAAAATTAAAATAAATTTTGTTGTTTAAACAAAATATGCAAATGAAGTCCTACGGGTTAGCTCAATTGGTGGTGGAAGTAATGTGAAACTTGTAAAAACTAAGAGATCCAAGGTTCAAATCCCCGGTTATGGCCCAGAGAAATGGACAAGTCATAAGAAAAAATACAAAATAAAAAATACGCAAATGAGATTTAATAAGTTTAGAATTATTAGAATGTTTTGTTATAAAATAAAAGCATTTTAATAAATAAAAGAATTTTTAATGATAATTATTTTATATATAATAACAGAGTTTTTAAAATTATTAAAATTGAAAATAGGAATTTGAGTAAAATCTTTTTAATGATAGAATTATCAATGAATAAAAATAATTAAAATAGAGTTTTTTTTTTTTTTTGAAGATAGATTTATAACCAAACTTTAGAATTCTTAGAATTCCTTGTAATGGGTTCATCTATGCACTTGAGTAGCAGTTGTTTAAATGTTATAAATTTTGGATTTTTTGCTTGGTATTTGGTAAAACAAAAAAATGGTCAAATCTTGATTTGCGTTGTTTAAAATGGGTTTTAGACTGCATATGTGGATTCGGCATCCTAAAATCCCTTGTGGTAGTGCAATTGTGGAAATTTCACAACTCAAACTTGTGATCCTAACGAATTTCTTCCAAATTCTCGCTCAATCAGAAATTATGTTGAAAAAACCTCCAAAACATATAACATATAGAGTACAACCATTTGTGTAACTATAAAAATGAATGAAAGTCATTTTAATGATAATTATATATTTATTATAATAACAATTTATTTTAATGACAATTATTTATTTATTATAATAATGAACTTTAATCAATTGTGTAGCCATTATTAATGAGTGAGAGTCATTACATCCCATTATGGAAGGGTTGTAATGTCCTATTAATTTATGAATAGATCATATATATATATATATATATATTGGATTTATCAAGTGTAGTGAGTGCTCAAATTTCTTGAGGTGCAAATATTTCTTCAAGTTATACACTCAAAAAAAGTGGTTTGCACCTAGAGAAAGTTGATCTCTTGGTGCTTAATAAATCTAGAGTTAAAATGAATCTAAATAGATATTACTAAAATTTATTTTAATAATAATATATGTTTAATATAATAAAATTGCTTTACATGATTGGAATTCCTACTTGGAAAATGGGAAAGCTAAGGACATTGAAGGTTACCACGCAGAAATCTTAAAAATTGGAGGTCATGTTCTCATCCCCCACATCGACAATGTTTTCAATCAAGCGGTTAAGCAAGGGTTCCCTAAACCTTAGACTCAGAGCCTCATTATCCCTATTTTTAAAAGTGGGGATACAAATAACCCCTCTAATTATTAGACAATTATGATCAACCCTCTCTTAGCCAAGTTATATGGTACTATTTTGGAAAAGAAGTTGACAATATGGCTTGAAAGTGAAGGTAAGTGGGCTAAAGACCAAGTGGGTTTTAGAAGGCAACACTCAACAACGGACCACCTCATTACGCTTAGGAACATTGTGGAGGAATGTCACAATGATAAATCCAATCTCTTTTGTTCCTTTGTGGACTTCAGAAAGGCTTTCGATAAAGTTCCTACAAAACAACCTATGGAATAGATTAGAAGAGCTAAAGGTTCCTTTCAAGTTGAGATTTGCCGCTATAAGGTTATATGAGAATGTAATTGCCAAGTTAAAGAGTAATGAGGGGTGGTCGAAATATATTAAGTGTAATATCAGAGTTAAACAAGGTTTCCCCCTCTTTCCTACCCTATTTGGCATTTACATCGACAAGCTAGAAAGTTGTTTAGAGGAAGCAGGTGTGCTGGCACGATCTTAGCTAGGATAGTCATCATTCTTCTTCTCTATGCTGACGATATCGTTCTTCTCGCAAGGTGCCCGTCTGATCTTGATAAGCAACTTAGTCTTCTTAAGGATTTATGCTCTACCATGGGTATGACTATCAACACTGACAAAACAAAAGTTATGATTATCAAATACAAGGACACTTACGCTAATTTTATGTATGACAATAGTAACTTAGAGGAAGTGTCTTCTTACAAGTACCTAGGAATTGATATTCCTCACAAGGTAAAATGGAACTATAGCATTGAGAAAAGGATTAATGGGGGGTGGAAAGCTAATTTTGGTCTTGAAAATAATTGTAAAAGGACAAACCTCATAATGTGGGATAGAAAGAACTTCCTCTTTGAAACTTTAGTCACTCCTATTATCTTATATGGATGTGAGGTTTGGGGTTGCAGCATCTCTAGAGAATCCTAGAGAAAGATTGAGAAAATTCAGAAGCATTTTATAACGTATAACCTCAAAATTAAAAGCAATACACCCTATCTTATTCTTCTTATAGAAGTGGGTCTTTCCCCTATCAAGAGCCTAGCTATGACTAGGCTTCTATTGTACAAGCACAAAATCAATAACATAGGATATCATAGACTTCCTAAGATAGCTTTAAATTCCAGCTAAAACCACCTAAGGCGAGAATGTTGCAATGCAAAACATTAATAACATTAAAAATATTGTTACTTCTAAGTTCAAAGAAAAATTGTGGTGTAAGAAAGATTTAGCAGCTAAAAGAAAATTAAGATATTATAAGGAGGTCATCAACCCCACCCTAGAAGATCAAAAGTATCTCTCTGTCTTAACTAGCTCAAAGAAGAAAATTAATATAGCCAAGATTAGAACGAACTCTCATGAGTTCCATAGTGAAACACGTCGTTGGGCAGTTCCTAAAACACCATGGATGGAAAGGATCTGCCATATCTATGAGGATATGAACATCGAGGATGAAAATCACTTCCTCTTAGAGTGCCCCACGTACAACCACATTAGATATCAGTTTCATAATCTTTGTTGCAATACTGACCTTCCTAGCCTTTTACAATTTGAAAATTATAGTGAGCTCGGGAGGCTTCTCTCCAAGCTTTTTGAGCATAGGAATAAAATCTTAAATCAAACTAAATAATTCATTTCTTTAGGTCTGATAGACCAAAGTTTGGTATCAATGGACGTTAACCATCATCATCATCATCATAATTAACTTTAATCATTATTATTGAAAATGAAAAAATAAATTAAATTATTTAATAACCAAATATGCAAATGAGATTTAATAACCAAATTTAAGAATTATAAGAATGCTTTGTTATAATTCATTTATGCACTTTGCTTGTGTAGCCATTATTAATAAATAAAAGCATTTCTAATGATAATTATTTATTTATTTAAATAACTAAATTTTAATTATTATTTATTGAAAATATGAAAAATGAGTTTAAAAAAATTAATGATAGAAATTATAAATTGAATAAAAATAATTAAAAAGAGAGAAAAAAATTTGAAATACGTGAAGATGAGATTTAATAACCAAGTTAATTCTTAGAATTCCTTGTTATGGGTTCATCTATGTACTTGTGTATGCATTGTTTAACTATTATAAGTTTTGGAGTTTTTGCTTGGTATTTGGTAAAAAAATAATTAGTCAAATTTTGATCTATGTTGTTTTAAATAGGTTTTAGACTGCATCTTAAAAAACCCTTGTGGTACTAAAATTGTGGAAATTTCACACCTCAAACTTGTGATTCGAACAAGTCTCTCGCAAATTTTAAGTAAATCCAAGAAAAAACCTCCAAAATTATTTTAATGATAATTATATATTTATTATAATAACTAGTTATTTTAATGACAAATATCTATTTGTTATAATAATGAATTTTAATAACTTGTGTATTAGTTACTAATTAATGAGAGTTCATAATAGTTATTTGGTCAAATCTTGATACGTGTGGTTTAGGAGAAAGAAATTGGTCAAATCTTGATTTCCAAAAAGTCTCACTAATGATAACTATATATTTATTATAATAACAAGTTATTTTAAGTAGTGTCTTTAGTGCGACTTTTTGAAAGCTTTTCCACTACTCCTGCACAATTAAAGTTCCCTAGAGGTTTTTCGGGGTGTTGAATACATATATACAATCAAAAAACCACTTTAAATAACACAAATCAAGATTTGAGCTCAAACTTTTCTGACGGATTCCGGCACCTAAAAGTCCAAAAAGTCGCACTAAAGACAACTCCTTATTTTAATGACAATTATTTATTTATTATAATAATGAACTTTATTAACT